>JAKLMY010000024.1:0-191115 GCA_022814645.1 Ganoderma meredithae | reverse complement strand
CACAATTCCGTGAAGACGCCGGCTCGAATCCGGCTAGGGACACCAAGTGTGGGCCTTCTTTTTGTCCTTTCTGTGCTGCTCGGGAGACAAAACACACGACATTCCAATTTTATCTTTATGCAATTTTAGTGGCAAAGTCTACGCTTTGCGACAGGATGCTCTCGCAAAATTTCGAAGACAGGGGTCGCTTGTTGCCATGGGAGAGTAAACGAGCGTGTTCATTAAGAGACCGTGCGGTATACATCAAGAAAGACACACAAAAGAAACTGAAGGCAAGTGTTCGAACGGTCCAAGGTATGTCCGAGTCTCCTATCACCAACACATAGAATGTAGCTCAAAGCTAGCTGACAGTGCCGAGAGCACGCTCGAGTGGGCCCATAACACCCAATGTCCATATGCCACCATCCAGCGAAAGGCCAACGGTTGGGGGATTCAAAGTGGGCTTCTGTTTAGGCGAACATGAAGCCGAGAGCAGCGAGCGCCGCAGCAGCGAGACCAGTCGGGGCGAAGAGGCCGGCTGCACCGTTTTTGCCTTGCGTGGAGCCGGTAGCGGTAGAAGTTGCAGACGCGTCGGTACCAGTGCCAGCGGCGGAACCAGCAGCGGAGGCTGTGATGGCGGCGGTGGGCGTCGCAGAGGAGGCGGGGTAGGCGGCGCCGAGGGCCTTGATCTCGAAGGGCTCTGACTGGGCGTAAACCTACAAATGGTTTTTGAGCGTGAGCGTGTGGAATAGAAGGGGAGGCAGGGTCATGGGAAAACCTCCCAAAAAGCGCGAGTGGACACGATGGAGAAGGGGGCCCGGCGGCGGTAATCAAGCGTGAAGGGAGCTTGAATGTCCGTCCTTCGGAGACAGATGTGCGATGGGCCGCACTACGCGCGAGAAAGCGAGGGAGAAGGATGCGGAAATGGTCGGAGAGAAGGACTCACGTTGGTGTTGTTGAAGGGGTCGGCAAGTTGAACGGTATAGCCGGTTGCGGGAGTGAGGTTGACCTGGTCCTTAGTGATGAGCTTGGAGCAGTCGAAGTTGTTTTGTTGCGCGATGAAGGCTTGGGGGGCAGCAAGAACGTTGACGTTCGAGTTGGCGATCCTGAAAAAAGGGCTTGAGAACGACATTTCAAGACACACGAGAGAGGCAGAACGTACAAAACCGTGAAATTCGTGTACGGAGACGTCTTGCATGTCCAGTCAATAACATTGTCGGACTCGGCAACTACAAAACGGAGACGCATGAGCATGTTCGGTCAACCGCAATGGGAGCGACTTACTCCACCAGAGGTTAGGGCCTCCTGGAGCGAGGATGGTGAGCTGAGCGGTGGCACCGCTGGCGAGTGCAAGGAGAGTCGCAGAAAGAGCGGCGGCAGAGAACTTCATGACTGTTGGCGGGAGGGGAGGACGCGTGGCAGGAGAGGAGAGGGAAGGAAGCCTTGCGGGCGTGGCAGACGGTCGAAGACAAGGGCAGCCAGCCGAATGTCGAGCATTCTCGGTCGGCCGGACGGCATCCGGCACGGGGCGGCGAACGAGCGGGCCCATCACATCCCCGACGCCGTTGAATACGGCTTCCCTCCGGCCACAGTCCACCGAAGACATCCCAGTCCTCTTTGCCTTCAACCGCTTGCGCGCCGTCGTCCATCCTCCTGTGGTGTCGCCTGCGTGCATCTGTCATCGGCCCGTAACGTAAGAGCTCGTTGTGGAGCCGTCCACCGGCCAAGGTGCCATGCATGCATACAAGGTGGGTCCCGCTCGCACTGTTGTCGCATGGACTCAACGCTGAAGTCTCCAGTCGCCTAGAATGTTCATGGATACGAGAATGTTGCGTTGAAGAGCAGTTTGCGCAGCATCGGTCGAACTTTGAGCCCTGACCAGCGGGCGCAGCTCATACGTCGCGGACGCTCAACTAGGCTATCCCGGACCTTTCCCCCAAAGCTGAGGCGGTGAATTCATATAGCAAGCCCGCCCCTTCCTCTTATTTCACCTCTTCCGCTTCATCGCCTTGTACGACACCAGACCTCAGTAAAGCATGGGGCCAAGACTAAGAATGCTCTGCGGACTCCTCAATACCTTCACTTGTCTCCTGGCGTGTTGGTGAAGGGGTCCGACATGAGAGGCCTTCACGTCTCCTCCTTTCGGAGTCAGTCTTCGAATCGGTTACTCGACTTCCCCGTCTATCGATAGTCCCAGGCGTCCTCATTCCGTGACGTCGCTTACCGGGTTCATGAGGCGTGGCTCTCGCGTGCGTCATTTCAATGCCCAGATGTCTATGGTATGGTGGACGCTTCCTGCTTTTTGTGGTTACGAGCTGTCAGACTTTGCAATACTTGGCCAGACACTAGCAGTTGCCCGGCGGCGACGGTGAATTCCACAAGCGATGTGCCGTGGATCATCTTCCGATCCTTGTCGTGAGCTTCTGTATGCACCCTTTTCATGACGCCCGGCACCTATTTCGTGTGTGTCTCTTGTATCACTCGCCTTGCAGGAGTCGTCGTTTCTCGTGCCGTACTGCCGCTACACGTTGTATGCGGGGTCTACGTTTGACCCACAGTCGCCATCCTTCAAATGGGATGTCGCCCGCTTCACCTCTGGTCCGTCGACGACCGCTCTTCCCTGGCAACTAACCCCCCTGAACATGGCGGATTATAATGCCCTGGGGTTGACGTTCCCGAACGAACCAGCTGCGCTCGACCTTAACGGGGTCGACTGGGACAGCATCACTGTCGTTTCTCTCCAATCAATTCCTGACCTCGACCACAAATTTCTCTCCTTCCCCTCAAGATTATTTGCTTTAGGACGTTGGAGTGCTGGTGCCCCAGGACGAGCGAGCTCATCTGCATGGCGAAAGGCAGGAATTTTCTGGCGAACCAGGTGCGCATGTCATTTGTCGGTCTCAGATTCCTCCCCCTCAGACGTAACGTCAGCATGCAGAATCTCCGAAGAAAATTCAGTCCTACTCTTCTGTATGCCACCACTGCCAACATCTTCCCTAACCTGACCGGAGTTGCTCCGACAAATGCCAACGCCACGCGAAATCGTACAGGAGGCGCTTTGAGGCGGTCAACACTGACGCCACAGCGTGCCGTCTTTTCAGTCGCTGTGTACGCCCCTTGTGCCTTGATCGCTGACATCCTTGCTGATTTTCGATGTAGGTCTACCTACCAGTGCGTAGCTTGCCAATCGAACATCGGGCTCATGCACGACGACGCGATCCTTGCACCTTGTGGCCACCAATACCATATCGACTGCCTCCTCTCTCTCGTCGAGACCTCGCTCCAGACGATTTCCTCCTTCCCTCCCCGCTGCTGCCGCCAAAACATCCCTGTGGACATCTTCGACCGCTATCTCACACCCGCCCAACGCACGGCCTTTGCCTCTCGCAGAGCCGAGTACAACACCCCCAAGCGCGTGTATTGCTCCAACCCACGCTGCAGTCACTTCCTCGGCCCGCGCGACAAGCGCATCCCCGTCCGCATCCTCACCTGCGCCTCGGCGGGCTGCGGCACACGCACGTGCGCGCGGTGCAAGGCGCACGTCGAGCCGGGGCTCCCGGCACAGAAGCACGAGTGCTCGCACGATCCAGGTCACCGCGCGACGTTGCGTCTGGGCAGTCAGCTCGGCTGGGTGCGCTGCCCTGCGTGCGAGGAGCTCATCGAGCGGCACGGCGGGTGCGCGCACATGACGTGCGTGTGCGGCGCGCAGTTCTGCTACCGCTGCCGCGCGATGTGGCGGACGTGCCATTGCGTGGACTGGGGCGACGGCGTCGGCGCAGACGCACACGAGGCGCGCCTCTTCGAGCCCCTCGAGGACGTCGGGGACCTAGATGCACAACTCGCTCTGTGGACCCCTGCGGCTCTCGAGCAGAACAGCGGAGCGAATTCGGCCGGCCGCGCCGAGGCTGAGGCGGAGACAGAGGCCCAGGCCGCTGTCTCACGCCCGGGGCGAACACAAACCCAAACAAGGCGGCGGCGGTCCTGCACTCTGCCTCCGAACGATGCTCTCCGCGTATTTAGCACGGAGCCGACGACCTCGCCTCGAAGCTCAACGTCGCCCATGGCTACCGAACGCTCGAAAAGCATCTCTCCTGCAAGCCGCGCTCGATCGATGCACTCACAGTCCTTCCAAACCGTCAGCGAAGTCGGGGTGTGTTTCCCCTTCTTCGTGGACCCTGCAATTATCGCGCGTGGCGTTCGCGCGCAAGAAGCTCGGAGACGGCGACCACGCGCACTTAGCTTCTGAGCCTTGTGCGCGCGGGCTGCGCAGGGCACGCATTCACGATTTGACTTATGACCTATGACGAGACCGATATTCGCCGGCTGTCTATCTAACCCTGCTCTCGCTGCCATATTTGCGGAGTCCGGCTTCCCCGTTCCCTCCAAACGTTGCTCACGACCATGCACGACACACGACGACCTTTTCATCTCCTCGACATGCATTTCCGTAACATTAATCGCCCCACTCCTCTATTTGCCGCATGCACTCGGTTTACAGGACTTTTCAGACCACCACGTTGCAACTAAGGAGGTCGGACCCCCGACCCGGGTGCCGATAACTAGTAGTATCGTCGCTTGTATTCCATATCGACTCCTCCTCGCCATACTAGTCATCATTTTCTGCCTTGCAGGCTGGGCCTGAGTATGGCACAATGCACTCAACATAACTACCTTGCACATCGCGCATTGCTCGCTTCTAGGAAGCGAGATGGATCACCCCAGGATCACCTCGCGCCTAAACTGGATAGTAGCCTCGATCTAGCCTTTAGATAATGGCGGCTTCCTCAATCGAACCGTACTGAAAGTGGGTGTGGTTACTACCTCGTTGGCTGGGGATATGCTGCGGTGCTTGAAATGTGGGTCAATCCAAGCAGGTTATCGGTGAGTGTTTGGTCGCGAAAAACCTGCAAGCACACACGAGCGACTCGACAAACCAGGCATAAAGACAGCAAAACCACCTACAAGTTAATTGAGGTTGCACTAGTGGTTGGTCAATATTCAAAATTCAATATTCGTGCGGTCTAGCATCTACATACGTTCTGTTTTGGTGGAGGGTCAGCTGACGGGAAAAGCCGAGGTCGGTGCGCCCATGGTAGCGCCATCAAGCCGCTTGGATGCTTCTCAACTCGTTGACAACGAGGACCAGGTGCATTGGCAGCTGGATGAGCCAAACGTGGACGAAATTGGGGCACAAATTCTCGCATGGAACTCCAGACGACCGCCTTCGCCCAATCGCAGCGGCCGCTGCGCTCGCCCAAATCCGCCCGAGGCCTGGACTGGCCGAAAGCTTACAATTAGTGTTGAGTTTGGGTCGTCTCTCCGTAACGTCGCTGCTTGGTCGGCGAGGCGTTTCTCTCTCGCCATATATGTTGATACATCTTCGAATCTCTCTCCAGACACGCTCCCACACCACCTGCACATATATATGCCTCCAGGAATCACCGAGTCCGGCGTACCCTTCCCGACGGCCGCGCCGCAACCGCGGACCGCACGACGCGTGGTGTCTGAAACTGCGTCGGAGCCGTCGAAACGAGTTCAGTTTCTGGAACCCATAAAGACGGACGCCCTGACCCAGCTACGGCATTCCTCTGTGAACGCCAAAGAAGTTGCTGGCGATGAGGACGAGTGGATGATGATTGATCAGGATAGCTTCAGGTGTGTAGCAATGTGGCAAAGTGCAAGATGCACCGCTTACTGCATGTTCGTAGGCTCAGTCCAAGCGAATATCGCAATCGCCCCCTACCACCCCTCCCATTGGAAGTCCGGGTGCGGAAAGCTATAGAGAGGCTCAAAGTGGAACCCATGTCGCCATCGAAGTCGCCGAGGAAAGCCGTTTCGAGGATCACCGAAGGTATATCTAGGCGGTGCGTAATACTAATACTTTCAACTTGCCGCATCGCAGTTGCGAGCTGCTATTGATCCGCGCCTCTACCAACTCCAAGGTTGGCCAAGGAGTGCGTAACCTGCATGGAGCGCATCCATGGCCCCGAGATCCGCGCACCCTGCGGGCACTATTACGACGAGGAGTGCATCGACCAGCTCTTCAGCGCCGCCGCTCGGGACGAGGCGCTCTTTCCTCCCGCCTGCTGCGGGAAACGGATCCCGCTCGCCACGGTCCGGGAGCACCTTGCGCCCGCCTCGCTCGCGACCTTCGAGGAGAAGCGGCGCGAGTTCGGCGCGCAGAAACGGGTGTACTGCGCGCGGGGATCCTGCAGCCGCTTCCTGAGTGTGCAGTACGACAGCACTCGCCTCACGATGAACGCGCCGCGACTGAGGTGTCCTGCACCCGGGTGCGGTACGGTGACGTGCATGCGATGCAAGCTCGAGGTGCAGGCGGGAGTGCACCACCGGTGCGACAAAGACGTGGATGCGGTCGATGCTCTGGAGCTGGGGGAGCGGGCGGGGTGGGCAAGGTGTCCGGGTTGCGAGACGCTGATCGAGCTCAACCAAGGTTGCTTCCATATGACGTGCCGGTGCGGCACGGAGTTCTGCTACCTGTGCAAGAAGCGGTGGAAGACATGCTTTTGCCCTCAGTGGGAGGAGAGTCGACTGAATGGCGGTGGGGGCGGGGCAGACGATTGATGAGTAGACGTTTTTTCTCGTTATGCGCTGGCAGCTCTTTGTGGTCGTTGGTTCGATGTATTTTCCACGTTTGTTATGGGCATGCGCACGGATTGAAGGCCGTGCATAAACGGGGGTTCGTGGAGGTCCCTAGTCCTACGAATGACAGACATCACCGCCACCCGCAGATTCATTTATGAGAGGCCCATGAGTTTGTGGGCGTCTGTAGGCGCTCGACTTCTCTGCCACGTTCCACCACCTGCCTTCCTGTCCTGAGGGCGTGTTGCAACTTATTGTCTGCGGGTCGTCTGCGGGTCGTCTGAGCGGAGATGAAGAACCACACCATGAGCCAGGAAATCCACCCCAGGCCCTTTACCCCGCTGTCGGCTCGAGAATGGCATAAGGTTTACGGTCAGTACACGCTGAGTCTCTCGGTTCACACGTGTGGCTGCGAGCACGGGGGAGATAACTGCAGGACACTGACTGCTGCTCCTTTCCCCACCTGACATTGTTGAACACGACTGTTGTCTCCGTCATGCTCGTCCAGGCTCCGCGACGCCCTGATCCGCCGCCACTCACTCGTCGGGCACGAGTGCTTCGAAACCAACGAGGGGTAGAACAGGACGAAAGTCTAGCCACGCGTCTCGCCATCGAGGAAATCCGTGCCTTGGATATTTTTCACGGCGACAGAGCTCTAGCCTTGCGTCTCCAGGAAGAGGAGGAGAGGTTTGTTCCGAGTGCTTTGTGCCAAGACTGACTGACGTCATGTATCGTCGGTAGAAATGTTGCTCTCAACCCGCTTCCTCTTCCCCCAGTGGTCCAGCATCGACTTCGTGACGAACACGAGCCCGTGAATATTCGAGGTCGGAGACGGTCGCTCGCTCTTCCAACTTTTCTCCGGTACGACACTGACAGCCGTCCAAGATTCTCCTCTAACGCCCCTTTGCAGGACGCGCCCCAGGGTAGACCTTGGACGGATGACAAGGAACTGGAACGTCCTTGGGGCTGCACGGCGGGTGTTTGCAAGAATCAGGGTGGCCTCTCTGTCGAGCCATGCACTGCCTCCAGCAACTGCTTTCCCCGTTGCCAGGATTCGCGACAGCCTATCGCGCAGGCAAGTCTCACAGCGCTTCTTTACTACAAATCCCACTGACAACATCCCAGCTCAAGCGGGCACGAATGCGTCTCTTGCATGGAGCGAATCCATGGTCGCTCAATTCGCGCGCCCTGTGGTCACTACTACGACGTAGACTGCATGAGGGAGCTGTTTCACACCGCGACCAAGGACGAGTCCCTCTTTCCCCCAAGCTGCTGTCGTAGGCCCATCCCCCTGACGTCCATATGGGGACATCTCTCCGATCGGTTCCAAGCTACATTTGAGGAGAAACGCAGAGAATTTTCAGTCCAGAACCGCGTCTACTGCGCACAGCAATCGTGCAGCCGCTTCCTCGCTGCGCAACAAGATCGCTCTCCTGCCCTCCGAGACCAGCCCTCGCGCAAGTGCCCCGCGCCAGGCTGCGGCACGATCACCTGCCTCCGCTGCAAGAACGAAGTCAAGCCAAGCACCAAACACCGTTGCGCCGACAGCGAGGTTGACAAGCCCGCGCTCAAGCTCGCCAGGGACGTCGGCTGGGCGCGCTGTCCCGGGTGCGCGACGATGATCGAACTCAATCGTGGCTGCTATCACATGACTTGTCGCTGCAAGACACAGTTCTGCTATCGCTGCAGCGCGCGCTGGAAGACTTGCGCCTGTCCGCAATGGGAGGAGCCCGATCCTGACCGCGACGAGGCGCCGGACCCACCCGCCTTGCCCGTCCGCCCACGCCGCAGGGAGCGCCCCCCGCCCATCCGCATTCCCGCGCGCCCCCCTACGCCTCGCACCCCAGAGCAGATCCGCCGCGATCGCTCCCTGCCCCAGGCCCCTGCCCCTGCCCCGGCAGCTGTAGCAGCACCGCAACCGCGCCAGCAGCGCACGCAGTCGACTGGCCGCCAGCAGCGCCGCGCGTACCGCATCCTCCCCCTAGTCCCTGGCGACGAACCGTACCGCATCCTGCCGTTCCCCGGTGACGAGGACGAGGACGAGCCGCGGCGCTTCATCCTCGTGCGCATGGGGTCGCGCGAGCGGCGCCCGATCTCGGGGCTCTCGTTCGCCGACGATTCAGACGCGGGCGTGCCCGTCGCGGGGCCGAGCAGGATATCACGCGCGAGTACGCATGTGTCGCTGGCGTCGTCGTCGGACTCGCGCACACTCAGGGACTCCCTCGAGCTTGCTCGGCCGGCGCGTCTGCGTTTCGCCGGGTGCGCACACGACGAGATGGACAGGGAGCTTGGGGTCATGATAACCCTGTGCGATATGTGCGGCGAGGTCAGAACTGTGGCGGTGAGCAATATGTTCCTTTGATCCCTGTGCGGCAAGCCTGACATCCGTGTTTAAAGCTTTGCAAAGGTTGCGATAGAGCATTGTGCCGGCGTTGCACCGCACAATCTATTAGCACACGTATGGGCAGCAGCAGTTAACTTAGGATGCTCAGTCATGCGTCGGTTTACTTGCAGCTGGACTGTGTTGGCAACCCTTTGATGCCTCGTAATGTATGCACAGTGCCCTGTGTGCTATATCTATGTAGTGAAACTACACGACTCTGCTCATGGATGTTTCGATATGTACTCTTAGCCAACATGTGTTTCTAGCGGTCTGTGTTCCTTGTTCACACCTTGTCGTAGTACTTTTTCAAGAGAACAAACTTTTGACCTGCAGACGGTTCGAGACAACGGATCTGAGAAGATGTATGTACATACCGCCGAACCCTGTCTCACTCTGAAGGGGACCACATCCAGAATGATGATGCCAGCTTCAGGTCTACTTACCATGTTCTGATCCGCCGCATTTGTGACGGCACACCACCATGTTAAGAGGTAGGCAAAAGACACAATGTGTCCATGACACAACATACATTCATATCGTCATATGCATGTGGGACAAGACAGTAATGCGATGGGGAAGCAAACTGACAATGATTTTGACGTACAACGCGCACCACACAAAGACCATACAGATGCAACTTAGAAGGTAGAGGGCCTGTGCGCGACGAACGTCGAGCGAACCTTCTGGACGCGGTGAGGGAGGGGGAACTTGAGCTTGGGGACCAGAAGCTGCTTGATGTAGGGGCGGCGAACATCGTCGGCCTTCTCGATCTCGACAACACGGAGAATCTTTGTGAATGTACAGTTAGCAACATCCCATCCAATGATCGCTAGCGCGAAACAGCAAAGACGTACGTGGATGGACCGGAAACGTGCACGGTGACGGGCGGCCATGTCCTGGTAGAGAGACTTGACGGCATCGGCACGGCTGAGCTCACGGAACTCCTTGTACATGTTGTGGGTGCCGCTACGGGAGTCGTAGCGGAGCCAGATGCCGAAATTCTTGATCTTCAAGGGCTTCTTCTCCTGAATCTAGAGTAGCACGTCCCCAGGACGGCGATTAGACCCTACTCCGTCTGCCACTTGAACGGCTGCAAGGGGAAATACACACAACGTTGACACCAATGATCTCACCACTGGCTTTCTTAACCTTCTTCAGTTGCCTGCATGACGTGTTAGCATCGAATGCTAGCAGAAGAGAGGTTGGAGAGTTGGGGGGAAGGGGGACTGGGAAAATGTTGACATAGACTGGGTGTAGGACGTACCTCAAAAAGTACCAGAACCGCGACTTGGCGACGACCTCGTTGGGCGCAAAGATGCGCATGCGGTAGATCTTAGGGGTGGGCTCATGCTCCGTGGGCAAGTGGCGGCCGACGACCTGGTATTCGGTGAAAGGCATCTGGACAGTGGAGACAGCGGAGTAAGCGCGAGTCCTTCATCCAGAACACAGGCAAGCCATCCAGCGTCGTATCCACCGATTGTTGCGAAATTGTCGCATGGAGAAACAGCACAGAAGGTCCAAGGAGCATGCGACGGCGACAGACACTCACTTTGAGAGAGAGACCGGCTTACCCTTGATATTTGGCGTTGGCGATGGCGTTGACGACCTTGAGTCTTGCTCCCTTCCAGGCGCAGTGGCGATAGAGTTTGCTGACTTTGTCGGAGTCTTAATACCATTAGACGCCTGGCGTGGCCCCCTGGCCCCCTGGGACTGCCCATTCCAAACCCACTGCGTTCAGCGAATACTATCACGTATGCTCGGTATTTGATGTTTTCGATATTTCTTTCATGTTCCACATTTCCCGTCTCTTCATCCTACGGTTCTCAAGTTGCATCATTTTGAGCAACGCGGCCAATCCTTTGGTCGTGCTTGTCAAGCATGCGATGCTAAAGCGAATACCGAGGCCTACCTGAAACAGCGACGCTTATCGGATGATGGTGCGCTTCCTGGTATCTGTCCTCGACACCACACTCCTCGATACTTGTCGTCGCTCTACACGCTTGGAAATATGCATTTGTATTCACTTCACCCCGGTTTCTAGTAGTGAAGATCGCAGAGTTGAAGGGGTTCTTATCTGGACATGCAGGTTGGGCCGCTGCATGTGGCTTCGTGGTGCCAGCCTGCCAAGGATGTGAGGGTGCAGGGGGTGGCGCAAGTCCACAAGCCCCAATCACAGCAGCTGTTTGACATGTTGATTCTTAGGCGTTCGACATATACAGATGTTCTTGTGTACCACTAGTATCCTTGACGAGTACTTTTCATTGGCACATTTGTTGTCCACATTTTATTCAATAGAGCCATATAAGTATATAGTCATAAGATACAGTGACTTACAAGAAAACAATAAGGCGCACGGTCGGATGAATATCATGATATGTATACAGTCCTTGTCACCACCATACCAGACCTGAGTTACAATGCATTGCTTTCAACGCGTTTCCGATGAACTAGGCAAGGCCATATTAGAACCGAGACGGCGCTCATGTTCTGAGTTGTAGTCGTCCAGAGGGACCGAGTAAACTTCAGAGTCGGCAGCTCGTTGTTGAAAGACAACTGTACTGGTGTGCGAAAGCGTGGTCCCGGATTCAGTTGAGACTTCGTCTCGCACGGCCCGATCTGCGGCTTGCAGGTCGAGGAGGAAACGCGAGACCAGGTTCGTGGTGAGCCTAAAGACAGTCGCTTTTAGTGGCTCGATCTCGGCTGCAATGCGATTTGGCTTACGGCTGGGTGAAGATGGTGACGAAGCTAGAATTCTGAAACGCGATGCTGTTTGTCTGGAGATTGACCAAGTATCAGTGTGAGCAACGAGCCCCGCCAAGGCTGTCACGGAATTGATCCTTACGGACAACAACGTGAATGTCAGATGCAATACGTTCAGGACGAGGAGGACCCTGGTATTCCGATTAATCCACGTCCCGAGATGTACACCCCTGGGTGGATACAGTGCACTCACACAAAATAAATGGTACCTTATTATGGAGTATGTTAGAACCCTACCACCCCAAACAGTCGGAAAATCAAGCGTACCGTCACGAAGAAGCACCTCTATGAGGGAGGTCCTGCGACGGAACACACGAGTCTTGTGCTCGGTTGGCAGTTGGGACCACGTCAGGTAGACTAAAATACAATCCGCCGCAACAAGACACGTTCTCGATGCGATCGTGACTGCGAAGATAGGAGTCAGTGGCCAGTGTGGTCATACTGATCGATTCAGCGCGGAATCGCATACATCTAGGTCAAAATGTTCAACCTAGATGTATCGTTTAGTGGTAGAAGGAACATACTTTTGGGCTAAAAAAGGAGGCATAGAGTCGGCACCCGTGCATCCCCTCCCCGGGACGATAATTCCGGTCACTCCATATTTGAAATCGACCTGTGGCAGTGGATTTGAGTACAGCTCCTCTCTAAACGTCGATGATCACTCACAGCATTCATGCAAAGTGGTGCGATTGAAAGAAGAAACACAAAGATCGCAATCATCCACCTCTTGCATAAGGCATAAGCCCGCAAACCAGCAAATGCTATCCTCAGATGAATATCACTTTAGACGTTCATGATGTTCGTTGACGCACCAGCCCATGGAAAGAAAAGTACTAGCCCGATCGCCTTTGAACTCTTGGCGGTGTCAGCGCAGCTAGTGAAGACGCAGGTTAGCTGGCCTTCTTAAACTGCGGTCAGAAGCGGTGTTTGCCACACCTCTAGTCACAATCGCAAGGCGGTGAGTTCAGCAACCACAGTGGATACAAGGTAGGACTGACCCTGTCCGACACTAGTGCGTTCGCGGAGAAGACCAAGGCATAATAAACAACGCCAAACCTATTGAGCATGTACAGGGCATGTGCAGCCCTCAGTTTGCCATTCCAAAACGATGTGACTTCTTCTCCGAGCGTCAACAGATAGTCGTAGAAGACAACAACTAGAGACAGCGATTTGGTGAGTCCGCGTGAGGGCCCGGGATACATAGGCGACACACCAGATGCTGCGCTGGAACAATAGCTCGCAATCGCCCTGTATCGCCGAAGTTGTCACCTGGATCTTAAGCCACAAGAAATACGTATGGACTCACAAGCTGCTGTACTCCTTCACAATGCTCGCTATGGCATCCGAGTCCGAGGTGAACGACATGGCACTGTACTTGGTGGTAAAGTTCATGTGTTGGTTGCCAGCTTATCTGGCTCCCGGCAGTGATTAAGTATGGCCCAGCGCCGCCGGTAACTTACTCATTGACATTGCGGCCTGGTCCGAACCCGTATTGCAATCGACCATTACTCGATGTCAATATGCGGCGTGTTGCTCGGCAGGTCAGCAGCGTCCTGGACTTGTCGCGCGTACGTCCCTGCTTGCCACGTCCCTTTGAAAGACAGTGTTATCTCCTTAGGAAGACGATAAACGACCCTATTGCATTGACGCAGGATGGTGATAGGAACAGTGAGCTATCTGCGGACTATGTCAACGTTCACGAAACCTTTGCTTTTTCCAAGGTCTACGTGCCACTAGAAACTCAGATCGAATCATGCAACCAGAAGCTCAAAATTCTTGAAGGGTTGTGTATAAGCCTTCATCTGTGATTTATATAGAAAGCAGGAACGTACTTGCCTCGATGGTTTGATGGTGGTATGACTTATAAGTTTAAGTAATAAGAGACGAATTCCTCAAGGTATCGTAGCGCCGCTAGTGGCCACCATCAGCGCTTGTTGCTATAAGTGAGCCCATCCGAGCAGCGCACGTCTCAGGCTTTCCTGGCACCTGCCACTAGGAACTAGTAAGTACTAGCTGCTTTGGAAACAAAAGTCATCATTTATTCCGCCTGCCACTCAACAAGCCAACCGCGTCCGAGTGGTCATTTCAGTCGACGCCTGCGGCACGATTTGACGTACTCCTCCATGCCACCATCCAGATGCACGAGCTCGCCCTTCTTCACTGCATACACCTGCTCCGCAACCTCAGAGACGAAGAATTGGTCATGCGATACAACCAGTACGGCCCCGCTATACTCCTTCAACGCCTCTAGAAGTGCCTCTGTTGTGAGGTAGTCGAGGTGATTCGTCGGCTCGTCCAGAACGAGCAGGTGGGGAGACGAGCCAAATGTCGCCAGCGCGAAGGCGACCCGGACCATCTGGCCTCCGCTAAGGGAATGCAGCGGCTGAAGTGCATTGGCTCTGACCCCGTACTTGCCCAGGTGCGCACGATACTCCTGCTCCGAGTATCCCGGGTGCCGCTCCTTGATGAGAGAAAGCGCGGAAGTATCGGTGGGGTACTGGTGAAGCTCATCGACATGGTTCTGGGTGAAGTACCCAACCTTGGCAGTAGGATGTCGGTTGATCTTCCCCTTCAAGGGTGCCAAGTCCCCGACGAAGGTCTTGACGAGTGTCGTCTTCCCGCTACCGTTCGCGCCGACGACCGCGATGCGGGCATCCTGGCCGACGTTTAACGTAACATTCACAACCATGCCTGGCTTCTTCTTGTCGTATCCCACGCTGACCTGCTCGGCTTCAAGGATAGCGCCGCCTTGGCGCAGGGGGAGAGGATCGGGAATGGACCAGGTAGGGGCCTGCTCCGCCTGCTCGACTTCGATGTCGCCTCGGGTGTCGGTGTAGTAGCCCACGCGGTCGCGATTGAGCTTGAACCGGTGTCCTTTCTCGTTGACTTCCATGCCCATGCGGTCCAGCTTGCGGGTGCGCGAGGCGATCTGCGCCATCTTCTTGTCGTCCCCAGCCTTGCGCGCCTGCGACATCGCGGCCTGTATGCTCCGCTCCGCCGCGTTCTTCTTTCGCTCTAGCGCAGCGGCCATCCGTTCCATGTATTTGTGCTTCTCTTCGGTGTTTTCGAGGTACTCGTCGAAGTTACCGGTGTGGTACGTCAGCGTCTGTTTCTTGAACACGATGATCTCGTCCACGACGGCGTTCAGGAACGAGCGGTCGTGGGACACGGTGACGATGGTCGTATCGGAGAGCTGGGAGAGATAATCCTGAAGCCAAATGATCGCGGGGAGGTCAAGGTGGTTGGTGGGCTCATCCATTAGAAGGATATCGGGCTCGATGTGCAGCGCAGACGCCAACGCGACGCGAATGCGCCATCCTCCAGAGAGTTCTCCGAGCGGGCGGTCGTGCCAGCCCAGTGGGAAGCGCAAGCCCTTCAAGATGCTCCGCGCCTTTGCCTCAGCAGCCTCTTCTCCATGAAGCTCCATCGCGGCGAAGAGCTCAGTTAGCAGCTCCTGAGCTTCGACAGTCGCACGAGTAACTTCATCCGAAGACAAGGCGTCTTCACTGGCGGCGACCATCTCCTCGATGCGCTTTTCCTGCTTTATAAGCTCGGTCCTCGCCTCCTTCCCTCGTGCACCACTCCTCTCCAGTGCAATCTTGTCCGCTGCCTCAAGGTCCTCCCTTGCCCTGTCGAGCCTAATACCGCGCATCGCGCGCGCGACGTCCTCAGGATCCTCGGCCTCGAGCGCACCCTGAAGAACCTTCAGCTCCCGACGCGCACGCGCGGCCTTGTAGTCCGCATCCATAACGAAGCGCACGACGCTCTTGGTCATGTCCGCGCCTTCCAGCTGCTCGACGTACAGCACGCGCACGTTCGAGGGGAAGCCCGCGAGCAGGTTGTATCCAATGCATTTGAGGAGCGTCGACTTCCCGACGCCGTTCTGCCCAACCAGGCCGTAGTGCACGCCGCGAAAGAGGCGTAGGTTCGCGGAGTCGAGGAGGACGCGCGGACCGATCGCGATGTGTACGTCCTTGAGGTCGATGTCGGTCGAGAGTGTTACGAGCGTCTCGTTATGGAAGCGAGAAACCTGAGATGTCGCGACCAGCGTTGCGTCAGTCCCAGGCCCTCCTCCGCCTGCACTGTTCAATTTGTTTGAGGCATTCTTCGCAGTTGTTTTCCGAGAGGAAGACATGGTTGCGCTGGACTATCAAAAAGGTTCAACACTTCCGTATTCGGAAAGGGGCTATAGAGACACATTTGAAACCGTTGAACTCACAATCTAAGCAATCGATTTGGAACAACACCAGTCTATGACCTGGATGACGAACAGAGGCTGTCTCGAAGTAGAATGGGATAGCAATCGTTGCCAGCGCAAGGCTTACTTACCTTATTCTAATGTCGAATGAAGGTTTCGGTACCGGAGCCGTTGACTCGAGAGATAGAAACGTCAGACATGCGCTGCCGGCCTCGGTACCTGACAGATCCCTCCACGATGATGCATGCAGGGTTCCCACAGAAAACATCCTTGGTTGATCATGAGCACTTTCCGTATGCATGTCGTGGTTTGAAGTGGATACTTCCTAGTCATGAGATTTTAGGGGTCGATCTCGAGTACTACTACTGGTCGCTACTAGAGCCACTACGAAGCGATATGTTCAGAGAACCACTTCAGTGAGGAGATAGTGGAGAATACAAAAAACACTTGAATTAGATAGGGTATAAAAGCGAGAAATTAGACGCACCTTGGTCAAAAGCTTGGCAGAGTCTTTCGGCGTCCGCTTCTGAGTCGAATAGTCGACATATGTCACCCCAAAACGTGTCTGATACCCGTCTGCCCTAAAATCACCACGGTGACGGGTCAGATCAGCTATCCTTCAAGCCTCGGGTTAGCAACACTCCTCCACTTACCACTCAAAGTTGTCCAACAGACCTGCAGGTGCTACTGTTAGGATTGCTAAACGGATCCGAGAGAAGATAGCGAACGGACTCCATGCAAAGTATGACTTGACGGGCACGCCGTCTTCGGTGACTGCCTTCAATACAGCGTTTGCATACCCCTCATAATACTCGACGCGGCCTTCGTCATGAACGGCCTCTTCTACAGGCCGGATGTTCTCGTCTTTCTCTGCGAATCCATTTTCTGTTACACTGATGACAACGGGCTCAACAGCAGGATAAGAATCTTCCAATATGGCGACATACTATATCGGCAACTGGTACGTCTATGGATTTGAAGTGTGTCAGCAGCCATTGAGAATGAAATTCTTCAAACTGTACCTTCCACAGGTAGTTGAGGAGCTATGAAGGCAGATTACAATCGCGTCCAATCCATGCGTCGCTGAACTCACCGAGCGGAATCCATCAGGGTCTACAGGGGGAATGAAGGTCATTAGAATGCCCATGCTCTGATGGACTGGAGAACAACTTACACGTTTGAAGCCAAGGGACATGCGCTAAGAAGCAAGTCTCGTCAATAACCAAAGTACACCTGTCTATCCGAATGGAGATCTATTACCTTGCCTCCC
Organism: Ganoderma meredithae; assembly: GCA_022814645.1. Lineage (NCBI taxonomy): Eukaryota > Fungi > Basidiomycota > Agaricomycetes > Polyporales > Polyporaceae > Ganoderma > Ganoderma meredithae. Next base: position 173,925 of record JAKLMY010000024.1, on the reverse strand, counting down.
GAGCTGAGTGCCATCCGGACGAGTGAAAGTATATTTGACAAAACCTTGGATCTCATGGTCTCCGCCATCCTCTGCGAGTCAGATGTAAGAATATTAACGAGTGATATTGGGGAGTGAATCACTTACGGACGAGTTGTGTCGTATACGTGTTTAGCCCAAAGAAGTCCGAAGATCCTTTGACGACAGCGATTTCCTCTTCTGTAAACTCAGGTAGGCGATCGCCGACGAGCTTCTTCACGGAGGCAGGGTAGAAGCCTTTGTAGATAGGATCCTATATGTGCTGAGGGGTTAATTGATAGGCAACGTTCAGGATGATAATGCCTTACAGCGAAACGTCCTATAGGAGCAGTTGTTTCAGCATAGGCACCTGTGATGGAAGCAGAACTTACCGAGTTTGAAGTCAATACCACGCTGGGCAGCCTCGACATCTGTTTGAGAGGAGTGAGCACATCTATCACCCCTTCCCGATAGCACGCACTCTGTGGCGAATCGTCCCAAGGCAGCTGCCAATGTAGGTCTAGGGTGATGCCGATCTGACCGCCCTGACTCTCTTTGAACTGCTCCCGATAGAGCTGGACAGCATGCGCGTGTGCAAGGATGAGATTGTGACCAACACTGGGTATGCATGTCAGCAGGGCGTAGCCAAGTACAGATATAAGAGCAACATACACCCAGTTCTCCTTGTTGCCAGTGTGCCCAGGAGCGAACGTACCGGCGGCATAACCCAGAACAGAGATACACCAAGGTTCATTGTGGGTGATCCTAGAATACGTGCTCCGATGAGAGCGACAGTCACCGACGAATTGCTACAATACGAACCAATTTTTGACAATGTCGCCGTAACGCTCGAATAAGAGCTTGGCGTAATTCACATAATCCTTGACGACCTCTTCTTTATTGAGCCAACCACCATAGCGGTCGTGCAGGCCTTGCGGGAGGTCCCAGTGATACAGAGTCTAGACGCATATTGTCAGTGCGATCATCAGAAGTTAGGACGAAGGCCGGAACTCACGACGAATGGCGTGATGCCGTTCTTCACGAGCTCCTCGAGGAGAACTCGGTAGAATTGAATCCCCTCTTCATTGACGGGATCGTTCCTTCCGCCAAGTGGGATGACTCTACTCCAAGAGATTGAAAATCTGTACGCCTTAACCCCATACTGCTTGAGCAGCTCAACGTCCTGCTTCCACAAACGGTAGGAATCCGTGGCCACATCGCCATTCCCACCATCTTTCGTAGTGCCCGGCTTATGAGAAAACGTGTCCCAGATGGAAGGGAGGCGTCCGTCGACATTCACGGACCCTTCGATCTGGTAACTCGCTAAGGGACGGATTAAGACTCCAAGAAGAGTTGACGAATACAAGACACATGCCTGTAGCATAACCCCAGACGAAATCACATGGTAATATTTGCGCCATAGATGTGGATAGCGGCTGCGAGGCGACTCTGTGAGGTCGTCGTGCACAGCCGAACCAGCAGTGTCGAGCTTATAAACTCGATCTGCATATACGGAGAAACTTCGGCACGTAATGGTTATGCCCCATGACATCTCTGGTAGTGCAACTTTGGAAGGACAAAAAGGGTACGACCGAGGGGTGGGGCATCCAACGAATACAATACATACGCTCCCCGTGTGAAGGTAAGCCCACCAAGGTTATACGCCATCCTGTCGGAGCCACTCGAAGGACGAGGGTAGCTGAACTTCCGAGAGTGTAATACATTTGTGTGGTATTTTTGCAGCATCTATGGGTTCTAGAATCTAGACTGACCCAGGTTCGAGTGGGGAATGAGAACAGACGAGAGTACAGTACGGGGTCTGGAACTCACCTCAGCGATTACTAAACAACACCCACCGAAGACCCTCGACTACATCATTCATTCCCGCTCCCTTCTTTGGAGGCCGTTTACGGACCACCAATGGAGCCGCAGAGGCTGCATTCACCGACCTGGATCAGAAGACCTTTGGTGATGCATCAAGACCTTTGCATACTAACCGTGCTGCGTGACGGTCGTGGTTCCTGAAGTGTCCTCTCGTTTGGCCTTGAGTGCCAGCTCCAACTGCTCGAACGCGCTGAGCGAGGCGTTCACATTCGGCTTCAATGCTGGAACAGGTTCTCCATCGCGTCGGATATCGGCCGGCCACTCGCTTTCCGGAACACCCAACTTGGTCAGGTCAGCGCGAAGCTTGTCCATGGCTTGTATGTAGTCGGTACGGGCCTCGTCGTACAAGTCGTATACGCAAATAGCACAACCAGACATACAGCATTCTAGGACGGAGGTGAGGGTCAATTCTGCTTGCAAACAAAACTGGGACGTACCATCGTCTGCCGGTGGCTTGGGAACTTCGGGAACGACGAACCCACGGTATATGCGGCGAGATAGTTTGCCTGTCGCAGTACTTGCCTCTTGAATGTCTTCCTCCGTGGTATAGGGGGCAGGGTCTGCGACACCTCGGGAGCGTTCGAAGTGCTCTATACCGCGACCATAAAAAGTCTTCCCACGTATCGAACGCTCAAGGCGCTGATATCTTTTCGAAAGATCTTGACCGCCTCTCGTTGGATGTTTCAGGAGCCGAAGCTTGTTCTGGTGGACAGCAGGGACGGAGGAGCAAGACGAGGAGGTAACGGGAAGCGGAGTACAAGGTGTATGTTCAGTTAGACCGCGCGCTGTGATGCTATGAGCCCGACATGAGGAAGAGGCAGTGTTAGGGTGCTGTAGTCGAGGACGAGGACGGCAAAGACGTAAGAGGGACATTCACAACGTCAAGCATGTCGAGGACCTTCGCCTCTGCTGAGGATGACGCTCCGGCGGCTCCGCTTACAACCCACGACGAGCGCCTGAGGACAGCCGAGCCACATAAGGAGAAAGGCTCTCACGGATACAACATACGCAAGCTGTATGCGGCTCGGATATCTGCCCTGTGGCGAATGGACTGAACCGTCATGGCTTCAGGTTCTGGCATCGCACTCAAGACCTTCAACCTTGCAAACGATGTCAAGGATCTCAACGTCCAGGATGAGATATTTAAATTCGACCCCGTGGAGAACAGGAGAATAAACAACGAGAGGCCATGGGCTCGCGAGTAAGTACCATCACCCTAATACCCCTTCATGACACTCTTCATCATCCCGACTACCCATGTGCTGAAGGACCATCTTTCAATGCTAGTCCACGGTACTTCCAGGTGTGCAAGATCTCGGCAGTCGCGCTGATCAAGATGGTACGCCCTCTGTTTGCCTCACGCCGCCGTAGGTCGTATGCTCATCTTTTCCTCTGCCAGGCCATCCATGCACGCTCAGGTGTTCCATATGAAATCATGGGAATCATGCAAGGCAAGGTCGTGGGACGTGCTCTTGTTGTTGTCGACTCCTTCGCGCTGCCCGTACAAGGAACGGAAACGCGAGTGAACGCGCAGAACGAGGCGAACGAATACATGGTCCAGTACGTTCAGGGCAGTGAACAGGTCTCTCGTTCATCTTCTACTCGTGCATCCTATTCCCATACCGACCTACGTCGCCACCTAGGTATCCCGCCTAGAAAACGCGATCGGCTGGTATCACTCTCATCCGGGCTACGGCTGCTGGCTCTCAGGTATCGACGTGAACACGCAGATGCAGAACCAGAAGTTCCAGGATCCGTTCGTCGCCGTTGTGATCGACCCCAACCGCACTATTTCTGCTGGCAAGGTCGACATCGGCGCGTTCCGCACGTACCCGGAGAACTACACTCCCGCGGACTCGGCGAACGGCGAGTACCAGAGCATCCCGCTGAACAAGATCGAGGACTTCGGTGTCCACGCGAACCAGTACTATCCACTTGAGGTGCAGATCTTCAAGTCGTCACTAGACTCAGAGCTGCTTGGGCTGCTGTGGAACAAGTATTGGGTGAACACGCTGAGCCAGAGCGCCCTGATCTCGGTGGGTGGTTTCCTTGTGTGGGGTCGCTGCGGTAGAGAAGGGGCTGATGTAGGATCGTAGAACCGTGCATATGCTGCCAACCAGCTGTCCGATCTCCACCAGAAGCTCACCAAAGCACAAACCTCCCTTCCAAGCACCCGTCCACCTGCTCCCGTCCTCATCGATGAGAAAGCCGTGATCAAGCAGAAGCCTCAGGACAAAAACCAAGAAAGCGGCCTCTCGAAAGCAGTGAAGGATAGGTTGGTTTTGCACCCCTCTGGACTTTTGTGTCCTAACTAGCTTACTCTCAGCGATAAGATCGCGTCAGAAGCACAACATGGCCTCATCGCGCAGGTCCTCAAGGATATCATCTTCTCGTCTCGTCTCGGCGCCTGCAGCGGAGCTGCAGCAGCGAACGTTGGAGACATCGTCGACACCGCGATGTCAATCGGCTAATTAGGATATATGCGCCTTGTACGAGTAGAGACAGCATCCATTTGTACGTTTTTCTTTCTGTCATCTGTCCGATGTAATCAGTATCGCAGTGCTGTCAACCTTGCAAGTAGAATCAATTGTATTGTATTCATCGTGGTTGCATGATCCTCTGTACGCGTCCTAGGTTGAACTTCGGCCTAGCGCTGCATGTCTGTACAATCTAGCTGGCATTCGTACTACCCAATTAGCCAAGAGATGACGGAACAGATCTACTACAAGCATGCAAATGACGATTGTCCGATGACTGTCTACCTAGCGTTATATGCAAAACCGCGCAAAAATGCCAACACCCAGCCACATCGGCAACCCCAACCAACATTCTCCGGCCACTTTACTGTTCCGACCTCAAAATCGCCTCCTCACCAGCAGGCCGCGGCGAGTCGTGCCTCAAGATATCTTCCGCGACCATGGCGCCCTCGGGGTGCGGTGGCTTGAAATTCCGCATCTGCCCCTCGAACTGCTCCTCGAGGACTGAGTGCCCCGCAGCAGCGGCGACGAAACCGAGGAACGGCGGGCTCGGGTTGAGCGGGCGCGTGCAGAACTCGGGGTGCGCCTGGAGCCCGACGAAGTAGGGGTGGCCGGGGAGCTCGAGGACCTGCATGCGCTCGCCGCTCTCGCTCTTGCCGACGAAACGCATCCCGCTCGCGCCGTCGCGGTCCTCAGTAAGACGCGCGATGTACTCGGGGTTCACCTCGTAGCGGTGGCGGTGGCGCTCCCAGATCTTCGGCGCGCCGCCGTACAGCTTGCGCACGGCGGAGGGGCGCGCGCCGGCCGCGGGGTCCGAGTCCGCGTCGAAGACGGTCGGGCGCAGCCCGAGGCGCATGGTGCCGCCCATGTGCGTGCGCGAGATCTCGGGCATGAAGATGATGATCGGGTGCGGGGCCTTCTCATCGAACTCGGTCGACGTCGCGCCTGCCCAGCGGACTGTGAGTAGGGTCGAGAGGGAGGAGGTTGGGGGACGTACCGGCGAAGCCGCAGACGTTGCGCGCGAACTCGACGACGGCGAGCTGGAAGCCGAGACAGATGCCGAGGAAGGGGATGTGCTTCTCGCGCGCCCACTTGATTGCGAGCATCATGCCTTCTGTACCGCGCATTCCGAAGCCGCCGGGCACGAGTATACCGCTGAAGAATTTAGTCGTTAAACCGTGAGCCGATGACCATGTGAAGGATAGACACACTTCGCTGATACAACAGCTTTCCACGCATCATGATATTTCGCAGGAACCACAAGCTGTGTGCCAGGTTCAAGATCGGAAGAATCGACCCACTATCCGCATGACGTCTCAGATTCCGGGGCTACACGGCGGACGATTGAACACATACCTTGAGGATAAGCTTCCTGTTGCATCGGAATGCAGAGTGTTCCAATGACTTCACGACGGACATGTACGAGTCCTGCATGTCCGTGTATTTGCCAACCAGGGCAATAGATACGCTCTCATAGAGGCGTTCTTGTCTTAAAACCAAACCTAGTCAAAATTCATTCTCTCGTGATAAGATAATATTTACCGTGTTGTAAGCTCACGCCAGCGCTTGGCTAATGAGGTGCCCCGCTCTTGCATTTGTCGGGTGATCTTGATGGATGCGAGTTTCAAACGCTTTTCAAGGTACTCGATGATACCCTGGGACTGAAGGAGGAGAGGGACATGGTAGACAGAGGAGACGTCATGGACGCCAACGACCTGTTCTGGCGCGACATGACAGAACATGGAGATCTTGCTTTTTGTTGCAGGCTCTAGGGGCTTTTGAACGACCACTCGGCATGCGATCTGATCCGATTGTTAGTATTTTCTACAAAGTGCACGAAAGGGCACTCTTACCAAGTCAGGAAGAAGACCAAGACCGCGCAATGCATGGACGGTGGTCTGTGTTGGTTTCGTCTTCTGCTCGCCGTGCATATCGGGGACCAGGGAAACATGGATGAGAGCAAAGTTCTCGTAGCCGACGCGGAACTGGAACTGTCGCATTGCCTCGACGAAAGGCGCAGACTCGATGTCACCGACAGTACCACCCAACTAAAAAGAAATCAGAAAGCAAGTTCCTTGTTGAATCTGCATGGAGACGGACCTCGACAATGCAAACATCAGGCTCCTCTCCGGTGTCGTCCACAGGAATCTTGGATACACGTTCTATCCAATCTTGTATGGCATTGGTGATATGAGGCACGATCTTCGCGCACACACTTAGATATTTTCCTCAATGCAATTACGTTCAGAGCGCACCTGGACGGTCTTGCCCAAGTAGTCTCCTCGACGCTGGGACCGTACGTCCTCAATCCATAGCTCATATCGACAAACGGAGGACGCACCTCCTTCTCGATTACTTCGCGATATATTTTACCGGTGGTAATGTTGTTATCCCTGCTAAGAGTGACATCCAAATAGCGTTCGTAGTTGCCTAGGTCAAGATCCACTTCGCCACCGTCGTTCAGAACGTAAACTTCGCCTAACGGCGACTGGGGGCTCAGAGAAGAGACGCGTTTTCTATGCAGAAGCCTCACCATGCTCCTGCGGCCTCATAGTCCCAGCATCGATGTTCATGTAAGGGTCTATTTTGATGGCGGTGACCTTGAGACCGGTGGTCTTGAGGAGCAAGCCCGTTGAGGAGGCTAGAGGGTGCGCTTGAACACCTGGACTGGGGATGGAGAGAGGGGTAGTCGTGTTGCGCACCGATGACCCCCTTTCCGATGCCGCTGACGACACCGCCAGAGACGAGAATGTACTTGGTCATTGGAGGAGGTCGTGGCAGCAGAAGCAGAGTTCCGCGTATCCTCCAAATTTTCCTCTTGCGCTTTTCTGCACACTCTGCAACCAAACATGTCAAAATAACGCGACCGCGACGCGCCTTCCACACGCGTCTATGCCTCTGTGCCCGGTGTTCTCGGTCTCACCGGGATCGTTTCCTCCACACAAGACCGCTTCTCTTGCTTCCTGCCTTGTGCGCTGCAGACATCGCCGTGCCACAAGATCCCCTCAGAGGCGTCCCGGAGCACGTTTCCATTCACCGCCATGGGAACACGCCTGCAGCATCCCCTTCTCACCCCGACTCGACGCCCCCGAGCACACATGCATGATCGACGTTTTTACATACCCCGTCCCTGACCGCAACAAGCTGCTTCATGTACAAAGCTGGCTGCCCTCAGTGTGTTCTTCCTTTATCAGCAATGCTGGCTGGTCTCGTGGACGGCGGCGATCCGGTCCGCCAACGTGAGTTCAGTTCTCGGCTGCGTGCCGCATGAGGCTCGAGCCCGCTAATATCGTCTCTCCAGACATCACTTGACAATGCACCTCTTATCATGTTTCTGAACCCATGCATTCTCCCGCCCCTCTTCCCGGCATCCCGGCTCCTGGGCAGCTTCGTCCGAGCCTCGAGGATGGAAGATTCAGCCGACTATCGCGTTCATCGCGACTGACATCGGGTGCTGCAACCTCCAGAGGAGCCACTTCTGACAGACTTGTCTTACACTTTCTACCGCGACTATATCCTGGCAAGATGTCATCCTCTACCCAAACGATGCGAGCGGTGTGGTATACCCAGGTATATTGACTTGACTGCGCACTTCATGAACCTTGCTATATGCTAAGTTGTTCGTCGCGGCCGGCATCAGGCTCGCGAATTTGAGCTTCGCGAGGTCCCGATTCCTCAAGTTGGAAAAGACGAAGTCCTTCTCAAAAGTTTGTTGTGGGACTTACCTTGAAGTCCGGCGCTGATTTTCATACTGGCATTCTTAGTTAAGGCATGCGGTATATACGCCTTCCATTGCTCGACAGCCTCTGTCACTGAAGCTTTCGGCACAGGGATCTGTGGGACCGACAATCATGTCCACGAGGGAGAGTTCATTGCAGTGTTCCCTGTCTGTTGCATTCTCAGTTGTCAGACGTTATGTGACTTACGTTGCCTTGACTTTCCATCAGTTGATTCCTGGCCACGAGGTCGTCGGCGAAGTTGTAGACGTTGGAGAGAATGTGACAGGGTTTGAAAAGGGGGAACGTTGCGTCGCGGACCCTACCACTGTGGTATGTTCCTTCCGACACAGCTCTTTCTTCCCTGCTCGTCTCCACCGATCCACAGTGCGGCAGTTGCTTCTATTGCAGACGAGGGCGTTCGCTCCTCTGCGAGAACTACATTGGCATTGGATGTAGCGCACCAGGCGGGTTTGCGGAGTATATCTCACTGTGAGTCCCCCTAATTCGAATGCCTGCCTAGTCTAGGGCCTCCAACTACATCATAGCAAGGCGAACAAGCTCTTCAAGATCTACAACCTCTCCGACGAAGAGGCTACCCTCATCGAACCCGCCGCATGCGCCGTGCACGGCATGGACCAGCTCAATGCGTCCGTCGGCGTTGAGGCTCTCATCGTGGGAGCCGGACCCACGGGCCTCATCCTCGCCCAGATGCTCAAGATGAACGGCGCTGCCCGAGTCGTCATCGCAGCGAATAAGGGCATCAAAATGGAGTTGGCCAAGCAGCTGGACGCTGGCACTGAATACATCGAGCTGGATAGGGAAAACCCTCAGCCCCAATGGGAGCAGCTGAAGAAGGGCAACCCTTACGGGTTCGACGTCGTGGTGAGTGCCTGCGCACCTTCGTATTCATCTGAGTATCGAGACGTTTGACCATGCGCCCCCAGGTCGAAGCGACTGGCACGGAACAAGTAGCCAACGACTCGATCGACTACGTTCGACGAGGTGGGACTTTGATGATTTACGGCGTGTACGACAACGACGCCCTCGTGCATTGGTCCCCGTTCAAAATTTTCCTGAATGAGATCCGCGTGAGTATTCTAGTCGCGGTTGGATCTTTGGTTTTGTCGCTTACTTTAGTATACGGTGTTAGATCGTCGGTTCGTTTGCCCAGATGCACTGTTTCCCCCGTGCCGTCGCGTACCTCGACAGCGGGAGGATCAAAGTGAAAGGCATGGTGAGCACCGTTCCTCTCTGTCCTTTAACATTAGCCTCCCGCATCTTCCCCGTTCCTTCTTCCCTTCAGTTCTGTCCCCCTTTCTCCGCTACCGGCACGGGGGTTCCGCAAGGGTGCCAGTGCACGCGTTCTTGTTACCCGCACTTGTCGATGACTGCTGACTGAATTGTTCCCGTAATATCGCATCGACGTGCATAACTACCGCAACTATTACCTTCGTTCCTGGGCCTAACCTCGACCTTCGACCTTCGGGCATTCGGACGCAAACCGCTGGTGGCGATGGAATCCGACATGGCAAACTAACAATGCGCCGCTCGACAATCGTGTGGCCAGGTCACCGACGTCTTCTCGATCGCCGACTATGCGGCGGCGCTGGAGAAGTTGCGAAGCCGGACTGCGGTGAAGATTGCTATCAAGCCTTAGCCATGCAACGTTAATGTGACGGCCCCCTCCCGAGTTACCACGCTCTCGGTGTCTCAGACCTCGCGTCCGATGGCTGCAAAGATGTTATAGGAGTATTTCGGATGTATTATGTACCCCTTCCCTTTGAATAAGGAACGATATTGACGAGTGACATAAACCGATGTAACGGTCCTCAACAAATCATGACCACTTGTCCCGACTTGGCAAACTGGTTCAATGGTCCGAAATGGTGCTAGTCTGATTAAGCATAATTCAGACTTTAAATTCTCTTGAGCCTTGGCAGGACACTTTGCGGACATCACGCCTGGGCCCGCACAGCTGAGATATTCCGGTGAATAGTTCCAGTGTCGTCACAACGACGCCCCGGGAATAGCGGCCCGATTGTCAACAGATTTTCCTCCAGAGTCCCAGGGTCTAGATCTTATGTCTAAATCTAGGACAACATACGGCCCGGGCAGGTACCCTCGCACTCAGCATACAGTAAGTATTTCCGATCACAAGGAATATCTTCTCGTCGTAGTCACCGGGAGAAGGCACACCCTCTAACCTTGATCTCGGGCAAGCGGTCGACCCGTCCATGCAATGCAGCCATCCGGAGCCCGACACTTCGACTCCTGCCCATACGCTCGTGATGTGTGCTTACAAGAAAGTTCCGTCAACCTCCGCAGTATCCACGGGAAAGTGCTCTTGATGTTCGAATATTACATGCTCACCTTATGCCAGCACCTGCCAGCACACGAGGCTTTTGGATTTCGAGATGCAGCTCGCCGGCGGCCTTCGTCGAAGTCTCATGGTCCAAAGTGCATCGATGACTAGGTGATCAATTGGCGGGATCCTGGAATGACCCGTGTTAGCCCATGCAGCCTTCGATCGCCAGCACAGACTGGGCGAGCTGGCAGGATCAATGAGTAGTGGGTTAACGCCCAGAGTTGATCACAGCGGTGGCCAAAAAGAATTAGCAACGCTACCAAATGCTTGAACATACATGAAGGCGGGAGTTCTAATTCCAGAGGACTTGTCGCTAGGGGTGACGGAGAGTTTATACTGCCGAGCTTGCGACCCTCGGTCACGGTCCGGTGCAGAGTTGAAATTCATGGTCGTGAATATGGGTTGGTGCGGCGTGGACGACCGGATGAAGCCTAATGGCGTTGAAAACGCTTGACAATCGATGGGACTGGCGATAGTTACTTATTGGACATGGTGAATAGATGCGACCGTCATGTCCCGTGTTGAGCGGGAAGTCGCAGTCTGCCCGTCAGTCATCGACATGGTCAGCGATGCTCACCTCATTTAGGCTTTGATGTCCATGTTGCTTGATGCCCTGGACTTCTCGGCCCTGAGGAAAATCACGGAGCAGAACATAGCAGATGGTATGAAAGGTCTAACACCACTCCATGCGTCAAACCAGTCCTAGATTAGAAATTTGACACGCCCAAGGTAGTCATACAGCCGCAGTGCGTTCGGCATGGTCGTGAAAAATGCAAAATCCATCACCTCCCATAAATCCCATGGGTGTCCAGATCCCATAGCCGCAGTGCGCCCGGGGCAAGCGGAAGACGTACATCGGCAGCCTAGGTATTGGTAACAGCCCATCCATCAGGCGTGCCCCTGCGAGATTTGGAGACAACTCACGAGTCATGACTGGCCGCTGTCAACCGCTCAGGAAATGGACAGTCGATGCTGCGCGCTATGGCCATGTGATGCACGGATGGAGGTAGAACGCTAGGGAGAGATATCTCTGCGCGCACTCTTATCGTTGCCGGTTGACAGGCTCGAGGTAGGCTGACCGGTCGACCTTGGACGCGACGTCCCTATGAGTGTTGGTTGCGAACGTCATCGTCGCCAGTGATCCCTCAGAGCGCGATGCGAACGAATTGAGAGTATCAAGGTGGATACCCTTGCGGTCGAGGGGTTGGAGGACAATAGGGCCGGTGTCGTGGTTGAAGCGAAGAGTACTGACGTCCTTGGGTAGGGTCTGGTTGGTCCCCTCCATACCAGAAGTACGATTGGGAGAAATCTGGCTCTCTTCCCGATAACCAACGAGGTGCATGAACCAGATGACGAGGACGGCGAGGTTTGAAACAATCATTGCCGTGGAGGCCTGTAACGATGGATCCAGAAGAGTGCGGCATGGAGAACCACAGGGAACGTACCAGGACGTGGGCCCAGACGCCCTCGGCGTTGCGGTTGGGGCTGAAGACAAAGACTCCGTGGACAATGCTGACGATGGTAGTAAACATAGAAGCCGAGAATATGCCCGTCAGTAGGGCACGTCGTGACGGTGAAAGCTTGAGGTTCCATAGAAGTCGGATGGGCAACGCGACCAAAATGACATCCGCAATAATGTCAGCTACACAGCATCGAGTGCGGTAAGTTATCGCCCCAGAAACACAGACTGACAACCTAGATCACATACTTGCAAGTTCGACGCCGGCGACGGCAGGACCCAAAACACACTGGACGCCTTGTGTCTGCTTCCATTCGGGATGCGTCTCGCAAATGGCAATCTTGAGGATTATCAAGGAGGCCCACATGCAGCCGAAAAGAACGGCGGCCATGGTGGCGTACATCCGTAGCCTCATAAGGAAGGGGATCAGCCTGATAATCGAGAAAAGGATGCTCAGGCGCGCGGACCTGTGGATTGAGCAAACCCGTTGAGTATTCACAACTGTTCACACAGCGAGCGACGTATTGAAAGACGTACCAAAGCACACAAGTGAAGGCGACGTTCAGCATGTAGTACCCGAGGATGCGAACCCGAGGACCGTGGTGGAATGGCCCCACCTCTGCAAGCCCCGACGTAAGACAACTCATGTATGATGTCGTATAGCGAAAGTACGTACGTGGGGTGTCGCTTCTTGTCCACGCACCAGCGGTTAAGAAGAACGCACAAAACATACAGAAGGCGGCCCAAGCATCGTCCCAACCAAGGTGTCGCCTGGTATGGCGGTAGTAAAGCCGCAATGAAGTGAGCACAATGCCCAGTGCGGGGAGCACTGTCGCTAGGACTGTTCAACCGAAGCAAACAGTGTCAGCGACGGATGGGGTTGACGAAAGGGGTGTGCGTCGGGACGGTGAGGGAGACCTACTGCGAATGGTAACGACAAAGCTTGTCATGAGACTCGTCCGGCCAGGTCTCCTAGCTGTGAGTGATTCAACAGTACAGCATGTATAAGAGTGTCGTGGCGGTCGGCGCAGGGACCACACAATTAAAAGCGAGGCGACAGCATAAGCGGGTCGTGGAGTGAGGGTCGTTTATGGGGTTGGTCCTGGGGGGAGGGAATTTTATCATAATCATGGGTGGAGGCCGTTGATCGCGGCTAAAAGGTTCGGCGGGCTGCACCGAGAGACGGAGCACACTCGTTACTTACTTACGGGTGATGACGATCTCCTGTGCATCAAGATTTTGCAGAGATCCCGGTCTGACGCACCTCCGACGGGGCACCGCCTCGCCAACCCCCGCACGTCGCCCACTGGACATGTTGACATTTGGTTGGCATCCTCTCTCTTGTTGACTGATAGGCGCACCTTGCGTTTTTTCCACGGATTTTTTCAGGTGACCAATATCATGTGGACCATGGCTGAAGGAAATCGTCGTGCCGCTACAGTAAGTAAGTAGAGAGCTCAGTGCGCCCCGACGGAGGGAGCCCGTTGGGGCTTGTTCCGGGAGGTTTCCAGGCTAAACGTAGTCAGAGTACACATAAGCAATGAGATATATCAAGTCAACTCATTTATGTACCCGACCCAGGAACAGGAACGTGCGAGCGTGGAGCCATCGACCGGCAAATATTCCATTGCAGGACTCGCTGCAAGGCGCGCGGCCCGTCTCGGGGGCTTGTGTTTGGAAATGAAAATCGACGAATGCCGCATGGTCCATGGCCAGCGGGTTATTTTTCCAGAAGAACCAAGAGCAACAGCGAAGCGTAGACATGCTTGGCTGAGTGTCTGATGTCATTGCCCAGCTGCACTGACAAACGCTTCTCTATGTAGACCTTGAACAGGCTCGCAGCCAGGAACGTTGTCGAAGCGGAGGGTGGACCATTGTGAGCTACCCGCCCATCGGGATTGAATATTGACCACAGTACTTGCTCATGAATTGTATCAGCGACCACCGTGGGGCTTCGTTGTGAGGGTCTGGCGCGTTCGTGAATGCAACAGTGGGGTTGAAGATCATGACGGGTAGCTGAACGTCTTTAACCTCTTGTCCGTCTGGTGTCTGAACGTTACTCACTGTAGGTGTTTCTGGCAGCATGTGCTGCGCCCCACCTCCTTGACTTAAGCCCTTAAACAGTGTAAATATCTTCCTCCACAGTTTCAGCCACCTCCTGTCTTCAAGGCTGTGCCTTCTCAAGAATGAATCCCTTGCTTATCGCCAGCCGCATTTGTGGTTATTCCGGCCTGTTCCTTCACGTGAGGTCGAATGCGCAAGCCTCAGATCCCACGACAGATAGAAGTCAACCTCCGGACACGCCCAGATGTATGTCAGAAGACAATAACAATAACCTCAGTAATGCATGAACACGATACAACTGAAAAATGCGAAAGCTAAACTACATACCTATAGTCTGTGCGATGTGCAACGATACAGAGGCTATTCTTACAAAGGGCGGCGTTGCCGACATGCTGGCGTTAGTGGTCATGAGTGAGAAATCTAATAATCAACCGAGCCCGGCCCTCTTCGTCCATGGACCGCGGGAGAACACCACGATGCCGCAGCTCAGACCTCCTCCTCCGAGTCCCAGTCGGGAGGAACAGGCCCCAGACCCCAAAAACCCCCGACCTCCCATCCCTCGTCGTCGCTATTTTGCTCTCCCTCCTCGTGTGCGTTCTTGTCTGCCTCCGTATCACCGCCCCCTTCGTCGCGGTCCGAATCGCCCTTCTGTCCCTGCTCAAACACATCGGGTCCCTCCGCCGCGACCACAGGTGGGAGAGGTACTGAGGCTGAGAGCCCGGCGGAGGCCGGAATCGGGGCTGACACTCGGACAAGGGGAACAAGCGGGCGAGGGTTCGAGGTCGAGGTCGTATCCACAGCCGCGCGCCGCGCAGTTGCATCTTCACTGGGGCTCCCACCCCTCCTGGCCGCCTTCTCCGCGCGCCGTCCTCTCTCCCCTGCCTCTTCGCCCTCCACATCGCCCTCCTCGTCCTCTGAGTCGCTAATCTCGCTCAAGCCCCTGCTCGTCTGGCGTTCCAGACGCAAGCACACCCTCCCGATGCGCCGGCGCGCGGCGGGATGTGCGGGGAAGGGGGTCTGCAGCGGGATCTCGATTGAATATCGTGGGCCCTGGTGCTCCGTCTCCTCGTCGCCAGCCTCAGGGAGGTAATCGGACCAGCCGGACAAGTTGCCGTCGAAGTCGGATGAAGGGTCTATGATCGGGAGCGTGCTGGGGCTAGACTGCGCAAACGATACCGCAGATGACGCCGCACTGGCATTCGCATATCGGTATGAAGGTTTCGACTGCGTCTGCGAGCGTAGCTTGCCATACCGGACGGGAGACGATGAGGGAGGCGCAAGGATGTTGTTCGCGCGTGTCGATCGCTGCGATTTCGAGGGGGGAATGGGGGAGGGGGGTGCGACGGGGTTCGGATGTCTGCGCATCGCGCGTTCGCGGGCAGCCTCGCGCTTGAGGAACCGCTGGAAGGCGTCGCCCGAGTTCCACCGTTCGCGCTGATCGTCGCTGGCGGTCTCCTGTTCGGCGAGGTCAGAGACTTCTTCCAGGTCCTCGGGGAGCTCGTCCAGGTGATCACGCTCGCGGCCCTTCGCTGTTCGCGTCTTCCGTTTGCCCTTCTTCTTGCACAGCGCAGCGGCGTTATTCTCCTTCTCGTCGTCCGAGAGCACGATCGGACCAGACGCGACGTTGGATATGCGAATGGCGCCGTTCGTACCTCCCTGTGCCACGAAGACGTAAGGTGTATTGCCTGTGCCTTTGCGTCCGGGTACTTGAGTTTGGTTTACGGTGATGTGGACGACCGTTGACGGTGTATGGTGCTATATGCGCAGGAGGATAAGCAACAGATTTCCAACAGCACAAAGATGAAAGGATAGAGAAGGAAAAGACGTACGTAGATTATTCCCTTCTTCAAATCTAGTCCGTCAGACCATACGTTCGAGAGCGTGAAGTCATCCTCAGCCTCCCAGACCCATCCCTCCTCGGCGTCCCTCTCGACCTCGGCTAGAGGAGTAGTGTGTTTGGTCGATGCGTCAACGTCATCTTCGTCATCCTCATCGTCAGGATCGCTGAAAAGCTTGCGCTCGCGTGCACTCGACAACCGCGCATATAGCTTGCCCGTCCCCGCTCTGATCTGCCCGGGCCGCATTCCATCCATGGAACATACCGAGATGTCATTCAGCACCTCGAACAAGTGCCCTTCTTCGTTGTGGTCCTCCTCATCGTTCTCCTCCTTCTCTTTGTCCCCGTTCTTACTACTCCGTGTCTTGCCTTTATGCTTCCTCCCGATTGGCGACGGTGGGCTGAAGACACGCCTCGTCCGCTTCATCAGCAGCCGTGCGTCGCTCGCGAACACAAAAAGGATGAGCATGTGGAGGAGGCGGAAGGAAAAGTTGAGGGGGAGCTGCACGATGCGAAAGGGGGCTTCCATATGGCGCCGTGAGGCCCCCCCGCAGGTGCGGGGCGCGTCTGCTGTCGAGACAAGCTGGAGGCGGAGGACGATGTGCTTTCCGAACCCGCTTGGGCGAGGGAGCGTCAGCGCACGGAGACTGCGGTTGAGTCCGAACGGATTTGAGGGCGAGTCGTGTGGGGTGGCGAGAGCCCACGGAGAGCAGGAGGGTTGCCGCGGAAGGACATAGGGTGTCGATCGGGAAGCTGACGGGGACGATGATGGGGCCATAGATTGGGAGAGGAAACGTCGCTTGGAGGGGATGGGGGGAGAGGAGATGGGTGAGTCGAACATGTCTCGAGGGCGTTTCATGGCGAGGGTTGGAATGGACAAGTTGGGTAGTCGCTGTACACGCCGTCAGTTTGAGAGGGTTATTGTGCGAGGAATATGGAAGGAGGCCGGACAGAGGCCGGAGATGGAATCCTGATCACAGCGTCCTCGTCGGCGTCTCCAACCTCATCGCGTTAACATCCACACACGTGATCGCGTCGCATCACCCAATCCCCACGCCCCGTTGCAACTTGCAACCATGGCGTCGACCAAACAATCGTCTCGCGAATACATAGTCTTTTGAAGCATCCGTTATACATCGGAAAATAAAAGTACAAAACATCCAATACACAAGATGCCGCTGAGCAGTGTATGAACATATATCTCGTCTTTGGAGACACCCTCAAACCTAGAGAATTCATGCCTTGGACGGCATCTCTCCAGAAACATCGTGGAAGATGTCCGTCAGCAGCCCCGCAAGCCGCACTCCCGCCATCGCCAGCAACCGCTCTACGACCCACCCGTCAGCGATCTTCCCCGCATACTCCGGCGTGTCTAGCTCAACCAACTCCGGGTGCCCCGGCGGCCGTGCGGACTCGACGTGGATCCCGAACACATGGTCGAAATCCGCCAGCTCCTCCTCGATACTATACTCGTGCTCGTGCCCGTGCTCGTGTACTTCTGCCTCCACAAAAGCGTCATGATGCCCGCCCTGGTCGAGCTCGTGGGGCCAGACGGGCAGGTCACAGTTGAGTGCATGAATCGGCTTTGCCCACGCGTACGGGCACAGCGTCGCATCGTCCCACTTCTTCTCCGTCCCCGCAGGCGTCGTCGGCCCCAGTGTCACAGCACGCAAGGGCTCCTGGGACCCGTGCTCAAACGCGGTGAAGGCAGACTCGGGGCAGTCGACCCAGCTCGGGCTTTCCTCGTGAAACCGTCCACCGTCGGAGAGGCCTTCGTGCATGATCCGGCGGATATAGGGGTCATAGATCGCGCCGCGGAGGTGCGGCTCGACGAACGCGCCAGCGGTGCCTCCGAGGGGACTTGAATAGTTGCGCGGCGTCTGGCGCACGGACTGCGCGATGAGCATCCCGTCCCATACGCTATGCAGGTCTGTACACGGCGGCACAAAGACGAATATGGTCAGCCGTGCCAAGGTGGGGCGGATGGGGAGGAAACCCAGGGTTGAGAAAGAGAGTACGCACTCGTCACCCGGCCGTTCCACGTGACACGCGCCCCGTTTCCGCCCTTCTCCCGCCCGCTCATGTGCAGCGGCTGGTGCATGTCGCCCATCCAGTGCACGAAGAACTTGAGCGCCTCGTTTGCGGCGCCGACGCTCTGGTCACCCGCCGCGAAGCCGCGCAGGACGTGCGAGACGTTTCCCAGCGCGGAGAGGACGTTCTGGTTCGACCGGCCGTTCCAGCCCTGGGGGCCGGGGAATGCGCAGGAGTCGGCGGGGAGATCGTCAAGCGCGTTGATGTAGTGCATGGGCGCGGTGTAGCGGTACTGGGGCTGCCCGCGGATCCTGTCCGCCCAAGCGGCAATGGGTGCGAGGTGACACGGGGGATAGGCCTCGGAGAGCGAGTGGGAGGAAGAAGAGGAGGGCGAGGTCGCACTGTCCTCGAAGTTCAGGATGTCGCAAACTGTTTCGAGAACGGGTTTGGGGAGGTGTATTTGGGCAATTGTCGCGACGATTTCATGACCAGCCGCGCCCCATGCAAATGCTGTCGGTACGCTCGCGAACACCGCCGCAAGTGCGAAAGCTTTCAAAGACGCAGGGCACATGTCTGCAGCAGGAAATAAGCAGAGAGAGCTAGGGAGGACAAAGGGGCCCAGGTTATATGCCGGGAGAAGGTGCAGTGCTTGTGGTAGAAAAGCCCGAGGATCCTTTATGGTACCGACGTCGCCAGCGAAACGCTCTATTTCAAGGTGAAAGTCCAACGCGAGGTTATTAAGGACCGAGAGACGTCGGCAAAGAGGTGACAGAACGTGCGCGGATATGAATACAAAGACAGATTCCGGACACCGGTGGCCGCGGTGGACGAGAGTCGCGCTTCAATCACCGAGCCACCGTTATTTGTCCTTAAGTCCTTCCAAGCCCAGATATGGGTTTAAAAGCATTAGTTTAGCTACGATATGTCCCAGACGGTCATGTGCAGCAGAATCAACCGCGCCTCCAAGTGAGTTAACGAAGAGCACGCCAACTCCGGAAGACTGTGTCCTACTTCGAGGTACTTAGCTACGACGTTGATATGTGCGGGTTTTCAAGAGCTGTGTCTATCATTGAAAACAGGTACAGGTACAGCAATACAATCCCAATAAGGGAGCATACATCCCTGGGCGATAGCATGACACCCGTCAATCCACCTCCTGCCGAGAGACTAGTATTGCGGCCATCTTGTGGCAGACTAAGGTAGCGATTTTACGTTCTACTTCTGAGCATTGGGTGCTAGGCATGCCGAGACGAGGGTAGTGTCAGTCCAGACACCATTGCCATTGTCCGTCGGCACCTCCCCAAGCACATATCCCTGGTAGAAGTTGCCCGCTGCCCAGCCGACGTATCCCAAGAACACTACGCCGCCGTGTCGCATCAGCAAGCCGCACGTCGTGATGGATTCGAAAGGGGAGGGTGGATAGCATGCCTACGCACCGTCAGAGTTGGCGCTCTGGTATGCGACCTGCTCGCACATGAACGCCTCGCAGGACGCGACGTTCCCTCCACCTGTCTCGGTGTTGAATGCTTGTCGCCCGTTGCACCTGAGCCACTCAGCGAGCGGCGCCCAGGCGTTGTCGATGTTGTTCGTCACGCAGTCTTCGTGCGTCCCGCTATTAGAACCAGTATCAGTACTACGAACGCGTCAGAGGAGAAGAGAAAGAGACAAACGAGTTGTCCGAATCTAGGTACTTGTGCACGTCAAAGACGAGGTTCGTCACGCTCCCGTCGGGGTTCGTCACCTTCTTGAGCGCGTCAGCGGACCCGTTGGAGACGAAGGTCTCGGCAGACGTCCAGTTGTTGCCAGGAAGAAGGATGATCTGCGAGGTTGCGCTTGCGTCCAAGGATCAGTGAGCGACACCGCATTCCGGTACGGAGGTGGCGATCAGACATACCCTGCTTGACGGATAGCAGTCACCGCAGCTTGGACGCTGTCTGCCCACATGTTGATGTCGGGCACATCGTGTGGCTCGTTCATCCTGGAGCCAGAATTAGAATAAACTTTCTGTAACCAAGGAGGTGTGAAGCCAGTCACATACACTCCAAAGATGATCTTGTTGTTGTCCGCATACTTTGCCGCGATGCTCGACCATAGGGCAGCGAAGTCCTGGTTCGTTGGGCCACCTTGTCCAATGATCTGCGAACGAACACACGCGTCCATCTTCTGAATTTGCTGTCACACAATGCCGTGTACGCACCTCGCCGTTGAACCGCGCATAATTATGCACGTCGACGATACAGCTCGCCCCCGAGTCCAAGCACGCCTGCACCAGCGTATCATACTCGGCCCAGTTGTCCTCGTCAATATCGCCCCCCGCGACACCATTGGTGATGAACTGCCACCCGACGGGCAGCCGGAACACGTTGAAGCCGTCGTTGTCAGCGAAGTGCTTCATCTGCCCCGCGCCGTCCGCGCCGTAGTACTGCGTGAGCGGCGGCCACGCACCCGATGCGTTGCACGTTCCGTCCGAGCCGCACCCGAAGTCGAACCCGGCAATGTTCACGCCTGCGAAGCGCAGCTTGCCCGCGGACGGCGCCGGAACTTGGCAGGAGGACGTCGGCGTGGGCGCGGCGGAGGTCCATGTGGGCGCGGCGGTCGTGGTGGCTGCTCCGGGGATACATTGGGAGTACGCTATCAGTGGGGCGATGTTGGGTTAAAGGACTAGAATGGGAGAAGGCCACATGCACGTACAGGAATTGAAGGCGGTGCAGACAGAACCAGATTCGCATGTGGTCGCGCCAGTCCAATCCTAGGGCGTGGAGGTTAACACACAACGTAGCACAAGCGAAGGACTGCAAATAACAATGGGCGATACTCACGGAACCACCACACTGGCCCCAGGTGGGCACAGTTGATTGGGCATGCACAATGACCGCGAGCATCACGGCAGCAAGCAAAGGAGTGAACCTCGACATTTTGATGGGTACAGAGAGGACGACGTCGACCGTCTAGCTGTAGGGAGACTCTTTATACATATTTCGCCGGGCGCGAGTCCATGACTTTAATAAGGGGCACCGACGGGGCCAGCCGTCTAGGTCCGAGATTCTGCATTGGAAGTCGCGGTGTAGACCCATGGGCCATGGGGGTTCACCGGCGTTCTCGACGCTGAATATCGGGAGGGGGACATAAACGCGGACTTTAGCGACACTCGTACCTGGTAATGGCGGCCGACAACTTCCCGGATATAGGTCGGCTGTGAAGTCATTGGGCAACGACACCACGAAGAAGAGGCCAGGCGTCGGGTGACTCACATGGGGGAGAACTGCGCTTCGATATCTGTCGCAGGAAGTCATCGCGCCGACGGTTGATACTCGCAAGATGTTCGGGGCGTGTAGCGTCGGGCACGTCGCCATCACCTGCACGTTCTGGCACCGTCAGCAAATTATTCTCGCTTGAGGTACACAAGACGACCGTGATGAAGGAAAATCACCCAGCCTTACCTCCCAGTGGTGTTAAGGGTGATAAGGCTACCGCGTTTGTGGAGGCCGTCACGCTTGTTTCGGACGGTTCAACGTCCTAAACTTCGGATGCCGCTCACCAAGCGAAGCTGAGGAACGGTCCTCAGTGCATCGTTCTGCTCATCAATGCAGAATGCTCTGTCGAGAATATTGCCGGATATCCGAATGAGCGGTTTTGTTTCTGCTGTCCGAGATTAGTACGCCGACTCGAAACGAACGGGCGTGCATTATCTAACTTCACATGATTACAAGGTATCTTCTACGCCGAACGACCGGCCAGACAGAGAGGTGTGTAGAGCGAACTCGGTTCCAAAAAACTACTACATTAGCAAGAGAACGTTTCAACAGCGTAGCGATCATTAGAGCTGGTGTACGGATACCTATGGAAACAACCAGAGACTGCGGAACGCGATGGTCGGACAACGATGAGGGTGTGACAACCATACGGTCTTCTAGACGACCAGAACGGTGTTGAAAATATAGTCCCAGATCTTGCTCGTAACGCCGAAGCCGAGGTCGAAGTTCTTGTAGTGGTGAGCGAGGTGATATTTCTTCATCTCCTTTGCATACGCTGGGAGTCTCGAATGGTGAAGGCTATTGGCACGACCATCAGCACAAGAACACCAACGGACAGAGGAGTTGACTTACGCATAATGCATGACGTCGTAAATCACGTCTTGAGGGAAATGAGTGAGGGATCATAACAGCCAACTTAACGGGACGTACAAAACGTGAAAGCTCCAGAAATAACTCCGTTGGCCATAGCTGTTGGGAAAATGAAATGCGCCAACTTTGTCATAGGCGTTGACAAGACAACGAAGAGCACCGGCGGCATGACCAGCCTCAACCTATCCGGTGTCAGCCTCGTGAACACTTATCTGGAGAACATGAACTGACCTGTCCATGGGTAGATAGTGATGAATGCCGTGCATCAAGAAGTGGACCATCAACGCGTAGGGGTGATCGGGTAGAAGACGGTCAATGTGGAATAGGAATCTGTGGAAAATATACTCGAGGATGGTCCACACAAGGTTACCGAGGAGGAACGACGGAATGGCATATACGAAAGCCTCGGGAGCGATGCGACCAGCTTGCACTGCCTTGATGGGCGCCCAAGGGTCGATGGAGAACGGCGGAAGAGAGTATGCGCCATTTGTGAATTGGGCCAGCGAACGTAGGCCGATATACCCAGCAATGGGCAACCATATGGTAGGTACAACGTACCAAGCCGTCCTCGTAAAGATCTAAGGTGGGCATCATCAATAAGGTGACACAACGGACTTCTGGCATAAAGTTACAGTCACCTCAAGGTACCAGGGCCCGAAGAGGCGGGGGGAGTCAGCGAGGTGACGAGGTTGGTGGACTTGCTGAAGATAATAGGACTTGGACCAGTTTGCCCGGAGGACTTGCATGAAGAGAGGCTCGCGGAGGTCGAGGAACTCGTTCTTCTGATAGTCAGCTGAAGTATCCGTCTCCTCTGGCTCGAAGTCGTCACCCGCATCCCAGTCTATCGCTACTCTAAGACAAGCCAGAAGCGTCATTCAACCGTCTTACTCACTTTCGTCTATGATGGTTTCGCCGACTCCCACCCTGCCAATGACGAATTCATCAAGCATGTCGTAAGCGGCATCGGAATGGTCATGTTCAGTATGGTCCTTCATGATGGCGCCAATGTCCTTTCCAGCGAAGTTGAGGATGAGGTCGTCGCCTCCGGGATGGTCGGGCAGGAAGCTGGTGACATCGTAGACCTTGCCGTTCCGGGTAACCCAGCAGCTCGCCGCGGTTGAATGCATCGCCAGGTCCTCATCGGTGTAAATGCGGACACGTTTAGACATGACTGGATGAGTTGGGGGGAGAGGGGTCGCCGAGCAGGGAGGACAGGGAAAGAGCGGCAAGTTCATCACACCACTTCCGACCCCCGTCAAATAATGCCGTAGCTCGCTCTTTCCCACGGTCTCTCCCCTGTGCGCGCCGGCGCACGACCGACCTCGGCTTGCTCGTCTTGCTCCTAGAACTCCCGCCAGTGAGCCCAGGCTGCTCGGGATGGCTTCTTGAGATCTCAACGTAAGCTCAGAATCCGCTGCGACGGATCCTATGGCGTCCGAGAACAAATCTGCTGAGCAAAGTTACCCGGTGGGCTTCTGGGCGCTTAATAGGTTGCAACCCTGCGCGGATGTCAGGTCTTCTGCAGTGTTTCCTCTGCACCCCTACAACCTCCTCTCTTCATTTCGCGCTGTGTCTGGTCCTCTGTGTTCTACATACCTGTGGACTGGCTCGTGATACGACAATATTCAGCAACCGCGTCTCACTAGGACATGGGAAGGCTCAACTTCGATATTGACGACGATGCACTTCTGAAAGCATACAAGCTATCTTCCGCCACTGCAACGTAACGACTTCTTTCGTTGCCAACGCATGCTGCAATTCTGAAACCAGTCGATCGTTTTCCATGTAGACAATGGGAGGAGGTTGACCAGGACACGGATAATGCGGTGCTCGGCCTGACAGGACCAGGAGAGATCGACACTGACCCGCTGGGCCTGGGTGTTACTGTCGAGTATGTAGCGTGCTTCTACATTAAACAGGCGTACGTATTGACCCAATCACTAGTCTCCGTGAATTGGATTCAGAGACCAGTTAGTACGACACGCAAATAAATCCCACGCAGTCCCATTGACCTTCGGTATTAGAGGCTGCTGTCCTCATTACCTCCAAGTCATTCGATCCCAAGACATTTTTGTCTGTGGTTCACCCAAATGCGACTTACCAAGACCTCTCTGCCGGAATTGCCCATCTTCGTTCCTCTTTAGACTCGCGGTCGCAAGCCATCCGTGTCCTGGTCGAGGAGAATTTCGATAGATTTGTCGCGGTGAAGGCATCAACAGATGGTATATTTGCAACCCTTGCCGTTCGGCCCTTGAGTCGCCGCTAACTTGAGCGGCATAAGCACTGTATGCAGAGATGAAGGAAGGCATACTCGCGGACCAGACGGAGTTTGCGTCGCAACCGCTCAAGAAACATCTCAAGGGTCCGTCAATAACCTGGACTTACCCTAGATAGCAGAACCTAATGCGCAAACGTTAGCTGGTGCTCAGAAAGCCGACCAAGTCTTCCTGCCAGTGCTGGAAAACGCCATGAAAGCGCAGAAACTACGCACAACATTAGGCGTTTTCGATCGATCGAAGTTCTTCTTTAACCTACCAAGCTCTCTTGTCGAATGCATCGAAGCAGTCAGTTCGTCTACACGCGAAGCCGTCTTCGTTAGATTGATTGCGGCTATGCGCGCATACAGGGACGTTACGAGGCGGCCATGCGCGACTACAAGAAGGGCAAGCTCCTACTTGAGACTCGACCAAATCAGCTTCTCCCAGTTGGCACCACGAAGGATGGGCAGTCCACCGAGAGCGCTGTGCAGCAACAGAAACGCATCCTCGAGAAGGTATGGGCTACGGTAGAGAAGGTAATGGGCCAGATGCGGAACGAACTTTTGGCGAAGTTGCAAGAGCCTTCGCGGAGTGTTGAAGAACAGGAGAAGACTATTGAGTACGTTACCTATCCATCCTCGTGAATGACCGTGATGAGACCTCATGCTGTCATGACGAATAGGATCTTGTACGAGTTCAACAGCTCGGATGATCCCGCATGGACGTATTTCGATGCGCATCACATGCAAATCATGCAGAACATGAAGGACGTTTATGCGACCGCTGTGAGCGCCGTCCAGAGTATGAATTTTCTTCCCAAATGCCCTTCTGCTGTGCAAATGATGGCTTGGCAGCATTGTATGATAAAGCCCCGGTCGAGCCACCTGACCACGCTTCGGTCAATCGTGAGCTAGCATCGCAGCTACAGGCGTGCGTTCAAGCTATCGAAGCGAAACAACCAGACATGGTCATCGGTAAGCTCGAACTAGTCGCCTCTGTAGTCAGGTCACTCATCATTTCCATTTTCTCAGCGCAATCAGCAGGGCAGGCTATTTGGGAAGCTGTCCATACCATGGTGAAGAACGTGTCAGAAGCCATGCTGACACCTTTACCGAACTTCTGGAGAATCTCCAAATCCTTCATGGAAGGCAGGTACAAGAAGGCAAGTGTTAGTGTTAGTACATACGACGTATATATCTGTGTACCAACGCCAATCTCATTCAAACAGAACGCTGCGACATCCTCCCGCAGGAGTCCTTCACAATGCCGGATAATGGCACTCGATATCATTAAACTCTACATCTCCCTCCTATCTGAGTTCTTCATGTTCTCTGATATGGCTGTCATGTCGCCGGGCCGGGTGTCGACTCCTCCACTGTTCCCGAGGACATCCAACTCGCTTACCACGGCGCACCATCTCATGAAGGTTCTCGGCGAGATCCAAGATAGCGTGAACGACGTGACTGGAATGGAGATCTCCAGCGAGGCCACATCTAGCCTGAAGTCCCTCCTAGAGACAGCACGGTGGAAAATTGAAGATTTGCTTGTGAACACCTGGCTTCGAGGTACGTCCATGACTGACTTCTCCCAGCCTGCCAATGCATTGAGCCGATGTTTGTAGACGCAAATATCTTCTATCACCTTGAGACTTGGGTCGGCTCGACGGTAGACCCGTACACCACTGTGTACCTCTCCCAGATGCGCATGTTCCAGAAGCAGGTCACGACCAGCGCGTTCAAGATCGCTGGCGGTGTCGACCTGTCCACCGCAGCATCGTCATCACGGCAAACTAAACAGAACCCTATCGCCCCAGAGTTTGTCACGAAGATCATGAAGGCGTTCCTAGACTCCCTGTATGCGTTCTTGGATGGGCTCGTGCACCTTGCGTCGGATGAGTTGCCTACCTCCATCGTCGCCCGGACCCACCTCTCCCTCCAGACAAACTCGGCTCCCGGGTCGAATCCATTAGAGCTTGTTAAGATTGAGGATGCAGTGGGTTGTTTTCTGGAACAGAGAGAGTTTTCATATATGTTGATGCGCTTTCCCAGGACACGCGTGTTCTGTTGGTCGTCTCGAACTTCGCTCACCTTCAACATGCGCTTATACCAAGCATGACGGCCGAATTCGAGACTGCCTTCAATATCTCCCTCGCCGACGAGAAAAACGTGCGTTGTGCTCTCACCCGATGATATTTTTTGCTTACAGCGATCGTCGTAGTCCCTCATGGCGGTGGTGAAAGAGCTGGACAAGACTCTATTCGAGTCCTATTTCAAGCCCAAATCCACCGCGATCACCGGGATCGTACGCAACGGTATTCTCGACCCGCAGATGGACTGGTACGAGACCCCGCAGCCGAAAGGCGAGTGCATTCTCCTTCCAGCCCCTCATCACACGTGCTTGTCGAATAACCTCGGTCGGATTACAGAGATCAGGCCATACGTCTACGAGACTCTCATGTACCTTGTCGGCGTCCACGCGCAAGTCAGCGCGGCCGCGGCGCCGCTCCTCGAGCGCACGCTGAATGCGCTCGTCCAGGACGTCGCCGACGAAGCCCTGCGCTGCTTTCGCCAGGTGAAGCGGTTCGGCATGGGCGGTATGCTCCGTGTAAGTCCCCCCTTCCATCTACAGTAACAGTAACCCCCCCTTTCCCGTCTGGCCCCTTCTCATCTCATCCATGCCCGCTCTCCGCGGGAATTTGGGTTCTCGCGAATCTGACCCCGGGTCGTCGTGTGCAGGCGACGCTCGAGATCGAATTCATGCACCAGACGCTCTCGCGGTACGTGACCAAGGCCGCGGACGAGACGCTCTCGGAGCTCTACACGCGCATCTCGCAGGCGTACGCGAAGCGCCCCGGCGACGAGAACCTCCAGGCGCACCTCGACGGCGTGAAGAAGACGCTCTCGGACGCGCGGCGCGCGACCGGGATCGAGTTCCTCTGCTTCCGTGCGACCAAGGACCGCACGAAGGACAAGACCCGCGCGCCTGCCGCTGCTGGCGCATCGGCTAGCGGATCGAGAGCGCCTTCGGGAGACGAGGGGAGGACCAGGGAGAGGAGCGAGCGGCGGAGAGAGAGGCCTAGGGCTGTCAGTTGATCTAGCGGTGGTGCGGGATGTATTGTGGTCGGGTCGGTTCGACACACGGGTGGTTTGTTGTAAGTAACTTATTCGCAACATTTCCGAACAAGGCTGCTTCTTTGTATCGTCATGGCTCATGACACAAACTCGGATTCCTATCGAGCCTTGGACGGGAGGTTGCAAGCACTACATGCGAACAACGGGCACGAGTGCCGGATATATTTTGTCGTGAGGGACCCACGCGCATACCGCTCGCGCGTCGAAGGTATACAGGGGCGCGAGCATACAGCACAGTACGCTACATATACTACATATAGCACATGAGCAGACACGATTATTGCGAGAACATATGAACGGCTGCCGGAATCAAGGTAGACGTTAGGACGTGATGGCTGGAGAGCCGGAAACAGCGGTATGATGATGATGATGTACACGGAACAGCAATGTATCGTACAAGGGGATGCGTGGGGATAGGCAAGGGGTGAGACGTGACGGTGATGATGAGTTGTGATGACACTGTTGAGGACGATGGTCGAAGACGGCCTGTGCGCGGGGAAGGGTAATATGCGGAGCCAGGAAACCAAACAGTATCCAATAGGGTCGGCTCCGATATTACGGTGAAACCAATGGACTATTGGAGGGATGAACAGGGGATGGGGATGGCGAGCGAGAGCGAAGACGCATATGTCCAGAGATGCGACGAGGGGAGGGGACGAGCCATGCAGTATGAGCCATGCAGTATGATGTATAACAATATGCATGAGAAGAGCTGAAAATCCGCCCCAAGTCAGTACCTCGCACTCTCATATACATGAATACAGGCCACGACACACTCACCGAGGGAACACAGCGGGGCCCACTAGAGGCCGACCGGAGGAAAGACAAAACACGGAAACCCAGCGCAACGAAACCACGAGCAACCACGACCGCGTTGTCACCTCCTCGCAGCCCCCTCGTCGCTCAAATGGCTCTCGCTCGCGCTCACACCCCTGTTCTCCGCGCCCTGCCCTCCACGGCCGACCCCAGTCGACGACCGGTTTGCCAGTCCCACAGCCTGCTCAGACGCTGCCATCCTCCCCCGGTTATGCCCCAACCTCACGCGCGGCGTGCGATACGACTCGCGCACGAACGCCTCCGGGTCGAACTCGACCGTGACCGTCTCCTCGATCTGCACCTGGACCAGCACGACAGACTCGATCTCCGAGTCTGAATCGCGCGCCAACACCCCGGACCGTCCGACCCGGCCCCGGCTTTCGCCTTGACTCTCGGCATCGCCGGAAGAATTGCGAGCGCTCGACGTCTTCCTGTCGGTCGTCTCCGAGTCGTGCGGATACGACGAGGCCACTGACCAGCCCCCAAGTTCGAACCCGGTCGAGAGCGGGGCGGGCGCCTTGGACTCGAACTGCGAGCGCATCGCGTGTGAGATCGAGTGCGCAGTGGGGAGCTGCCGCGAGACGATGATCTGCGTTCGGTTGTGGGCTGCGGCAGCGTCTGTTCAGTTCCACGGGGGTGTGGGGTTGGCAGGAGATCGTGTGATACGTGACAGATGTTAATTGCCAAGACAGTGCATGAGAGAGGGTTTCCGAAGAACGCGGCGGTCAGATGAGATGAGCAATGACATTATGCGTGGAGATAGAGGCGTACCACGCAGGTGGATGAGGATACGCTGGCTCATGATCCATGTCAAGGCGTATCCTAGGGCAACACTACACATGCAAGCGCAGATTGATGACAAGAAAACGTCAGCACAAGTCAGACGGAGATAGGGAGAGGAGAAGGAGTGCAGTTACTCACCCTGACGTCTAGAGTTATCACACTTGTCAGCGCCGACGATACGATGATGCAGGAGACGATGTGAACATACCTGGTCCATTTCATCTGCACTTCTGTACAGAATCAAGTTCAAGATATTGACTCCTGTCATATCATTATGGCATAAGTATCGAAGTGTGGCGACAAGGTCTGATACAGCACATACCAGTCAACGCAACAAAATACACCAGACCGTCAACAAGCATTCTGGCATGGAAACCGTGAGGAATCGCCGCATCCCAAGAAGGTAGCATGCATACATCTTGATAAGACGCCCGAGTCTTGTGCGATATTTGAATCAGTGCCGTTAAAGCGGGGAAAGAAAAGTGGTCGATCATCACTCACTTTCCGGAGTTGAGAGAAACCTCCATGAGATATGAAGTCGAAATGCACAATGTTAAGAGGTCGTACACCATCGCAAAGACATAGAACAGCCAGACAGTGAGGCGAGAGGGCGCATTCCCGGCAGTGCAGCTGTACCGGAAGCTCAGTCAGCAGTACGACAGGCATTGTAGGGACCCGAAACTTACTTGCCATAGGATCCCTTCAGGGCTGAGATCGGGAATCTCAGTTAGAATCACGTATCCGTTCATTTTGAAGGACGACGGAAGCGAGGAGTGGCTGGGACTAGTACTCACGAACTCGGTTTGACAGGTTCAAAACCGCCTCAGCCTGCGAATAGTCAGAGATTGGACGGGTACCGGGAAAGATTCACACTCACAGCAGAAGCCATGATGAATGCGACAGCAATTGTCCATATAACCCAAGGTGCACGCCGTGAGATGTTTATGGTCCTGTAAGTAACTGTGTGAGGAAATGCTTGACGCAAGTGAGAAGGGAAGTTACCTGACACCCAGGATCATCTGTGACACCAATGTCTGGACGACTACAGGAAACGACGTGGTCAAATAGACAGCAGAGATCCACAGCATGAAGGACGCAAGTAGATACCCAGTCAGATATTTCCCTCCCTTTTGAGGCCATGACGAGGGAAGATACTCACCCTTGAAGACTGGAGCTACCATGAAGTACTTGGCACATAATTCGTCAGTGAAGAAGTGGCCGAAGAAGCCAATGGCGCTGGTAACGAGGGCGAGGATACTTGTGTAACTGGAGAGTAAATCGGGAAATCGGAGCGGCGATGAGATGCGGCAGGGAAGGGCAGGAGATGAAGGTGAAGACGGACCGGATGGCGATAAAGAGGATGCAGCCTGGGCTAAGGCGCCATGACCGTTGGCCCTTGTAGAAGCGCCATTCTGCAGGGAGGGTGAGGATGTAACTGGTGAAGAGAGTTGAGACGCGGCAGATATCAGCATATATGCAGGGGGACGAAGGAGAGGGAAATGACGCACTCGTAGAAGGCAATGGAAAGCGCGATGACGCGTATGTAAACGGCGGCAGACGCATCCCAATAGTCGGGTGAAGCCATAGCAGAGATGGCTGTCCGATGTTGGGAAGTGGCAGGAGGCGAACAGACGAGGCGGGTCGTTGGAGGAGGGGAGGACGAGAAGGGGAGATATGGCGGTGGGGGTGGCAGAGGATATAAGGGCCTGGGACTAGTATGGCAGCATTGTAACTGGCCTCAGACTGGGCAGAAAATGCTGGGGCGGGGCCGGAGACGCCAACTGGGAAAGAGGGCGTGAGGAGGGCGTGCGGAGAGGGCGGTGGCCCTGGGGAGCCCTGACACCGTCGACAGCTTGACAGCCGGCGAGCGTTTCCCCGCCCTGCGGCGGTGGCCAGTCCCCGCCAGACCAGGCACCGAGCATCTTCAACCCTGACTTATATAATCATCTACCACACGCCCCACTCTCATGAAGTGAGTGTCTCTTGGAGAACAAGGACATGCGGCGAGTGTGATCGGAATCACATTTCCAGCCCTCCGCCCCCCTCTCGGACGCTCTCAACGTTCAATCTTCGATCCCCATAAAGTCCTCGGTATCACGTTGGCCCCAAAAGACGGATTTAGCTATACTTTGGCGTACGAACATCGCCTTTTCTCTGTCGCAATTCAACAGTTTTCTTTCGTGAATCTGTCCCTCAGGCTCATGGTCAAATCATTCATCAACTCCTGAGTCAGATTGCCAAGCTCAGGTTGATTGCTTGCGAACGACCAGCGTCGCTGAGTGACCTCTGTAAGTAGTCTTAGACATCTATGGCCATTCTCCCTCGACAACGGATTGATGCATCTGTCATTTGCTGCTTCCGTATTTGGTGTGCCGAGTTAACCCCACTAGGTCCGTGGTTTCGCGCCTCGTTGGCAATGATTACATAATAAGTTGGGTGGCCACTGCACTGGCAGCCTTCAAACAAGAGATCCAGTTGCTAGGCGTGAAAGACCTAACCCTTTTTGCATTTTTCCGATCGCTTGGGCACAGAGCTAGCCATGCTAAGTTCAAAAAACCTTGTCTTGCGAGCAAGTCCAACAAACAGCAAATTTATTATCTAGCATCCTGAGCCAGGGACAGTGCCCAGAAAATGTGATCACCTCTTCTGAGTGGGAGCACCTTTCACTGTGCAGATGACAAATAGACCACTTGAAAGAAAAGGCGTATTGCGGCTTCGTGCACGGTGACGATCTTGAGCACACCGCGACTAGATCGATATCTTAATACTACATCTAATGTACTTGCAAGCCTTCGACGACCAAACCCCTGTCGGTCAATCTAAATGGCTGTTTCCGCGAAACTTTTACACTTCTTTCCCCCTTAGATCCAGCAACCATGCCATCTATACCCCCCTCCGCCCGACAGCCCTAGCAACCGCGCCAGGGGCCCTCGCGAGCTCCGGCAGCGCCCTCTCCGCGCCCTCCGCACCGGGCGGGGCAAGGAACCCGGCCTTGACGAGCCATGCGAGGTACTTGCCCATCAGCGCGTCGTCCACCGTCCCGTTCAGCTTGTCCGGCGCCACGTGCGGGCTGAGGACCGCACGCATGTTCGCGTCGTCAAGCTCGGGCGCCTTGGTGCTCGTGGGGAGGTCGTCGAGCACGAAGTGGAGCAGGGGGAAGAGCGCGTTGTCCTGCACGTCCATGACGTGCCGCTCGAGCTGCCGCCGCCAGTGCAGGTACTCGCTGCGCGCGGTCCCGAAGCCGTACTGCGCGAGCGCGCCGAGGAACCCGTTGAACGTAGGGCGCGGCGCCGCCGTGACGTGCAGGACGCTGAGCGCGCTCTGCGGCGGGGGCAGGGGCGCGACGGCGGCGAGGGCGCAGCAGCGCGCGACGTGGTCGACGGGGACCATGTTTACGGTGTTGTTCATGTCCGGGACGAGGCCGAGCTGGATGCAGCCCTTGACGAGGCGCCAGAGGAAGTCGTCCGTGTTCGTCACTGTAACCAACCACGGACACACCGTTAGTGTGAAATGTGACACCACCATCCGTCAGGGAAGATATGACCTACCTGCTGACTCGGAGTCACCGACGACGTAGCCAGGGCGGATGATGTGTCCACGCAGGCCGCGACGGCCGGCTTCGAACAGTAGCTTTTCGGACACCCACTTGGACTGGCCGTAGCCGGTCTTGAGGGTCGCGCGTGCGCCTTCAAGGTCGTCGCTCTCAGGGACGCCGCCGACGCTATCGGAAAGCTGGACATAGTGCTCCGTGTCGACCGCAGACGTCGATGAGACGAAGACAAAGAGCTTCGGCTTTCCTGTCGACGCCAGCTCGACCCCGGTGAGCGTCCCGAGGACGTTTGCCGACCGCAGCTTCTCATACGGATAGACCCAGTGGACCTGAAGCGCGTACAGGGAAATCAGTACGAAGACGAAGACCTCAGGTACGTGGGCCGTAGACAGAAGTGAATTTGAAGGGGACGAGGGGGTCGACGTACCAGCGCGCCATTGTGAATGATCGCGTCCGCCTCGCCTGCGACGCGCATCCACGCACCGCTATCCATCCCAAATCGCGCCTGGTCCAAGTCGCCCCGAATAACCTCGATCCTGCCGCCCGTGAGCCACGTCTCGTTCCATACCCCACGGCCCTCGGCCCCTTCGCGCAACCGCTCAACAGCCTTCACGTCGTCGGATGCGCGCACGAGGCAGATAACCTTCTTGACCCGTTCCGAACGCTGCAACAAGTCGCGCAGGATGAACGCCCCGAGGAACCCAGTAGCACCGGTGAGGAACACTGTGAGCGGGCGGCTCGCATAGTCCGCCGCGACCCCAGCGTACTCCGGCTCGAGCTGCTTGACGAGCTGCTCGTAGTCCTGCCCGTATTCGATCTTCTTCCCCGCCGGAACCGCCGCCTCCGTGGTGGGTGATGGGGGCGCCTGGGGACCTGTGAGGCCGAGGTCGGCATTGCGCATACGCTCGACGGCGTCCGCGAGCGCGGCGATGGTCGGCTTGTCGAAGATGAGCCCGAGGGGCGCGTCAACGAGGAACACCTTGCGGACCTCGAAGATGAGGCGCGTCGCGAGGATCGAGTGCCCGCCCAGGTCGAAGAAGCTCTCGTCGAGCGGGAGGGGGGACGGCGCGTTCGGCAGGATGCGCGCCCAGATGGCGCGGATCGCCTCCTCGGTGGGGGTCGCTTCGCCCGCCCGTGCGGGCTCTACGGGCGCTACTTGCGCAGTGTCGGGGAAGGGGAGGGCGGGCTTGTCGATCTTGCCGTTCGGGTTGAGCGGCATGCGGTTGAGGGGGACGAATACTGTGACTTAGTGTTAGTAAGAACTCTCTGGTCCTGGCTGATTCATACGCACGGGTCGGAACGCTGTACGATGGCAGCTTCTTCTTGAGGTACTCCCGGATCTCCTTGATGAGCTTCCTGTACTTGCGCATTCCACTAACGAGCCCCTTCTCGTCCGCGTCCTCCGCGACATCGCTCGCATACTCGTCGAGCGCAGGCCCGCCAATGGGCACGAAGTACGTGACTAGGATCTTCTCTTCGTCCTTGTCGCGCCGCACAAGGGTGACGTTCTCCCTCACAAGCGGGTGCTGGCTCAGGTGCGTGTCGATCTCCCCAAGCTCGATGCGGAACCCGCGGATCTTGACCTGGTCGTCCGCGCGTCCTGTGCACTCGACAATGCCATCGGGGAGGTAGCGCCCCAGGTCGCCCGAGCGATACATTCTGTCGCGCACGCCCTTCCAGAACTGCGCCTCGGGTTCGGGCACGCCGCCGTCTAGGGGGTGCGCGATGGTGTCGGGGACGGGTGGGGCGTCGGCAGAGAACCAGTTCGTGACGAACTTCTCCGCGGTGGCTTGCACGTCCGAGTAGCCTTCGGCAAGCCCTCCAGAGCGGACGTAGATCTCGCCGACTTCGCCGACGGCGCAGGGGACGTTGCGGTCGTTGCGGTTGACGACGAGCAGCTGCACGTCGACCATGCCTTCCCCGGCTGGCATGATGTCCTTCTGGGTCGCGAGGAACGTCGGATCCTCGGTGACGGACGGGATGAGGAAGTACGAGACAGCCCGCTGAGTCTCGGTGGTGCCGTACATGTTCACAATGCGCACGTTTGCTGCGAGGGACTGTAAGCGGAGGCAGTCGCGCTTGGTGAGCACGTCCCCGACGAAAAAGGCGTTGCGGAGGGCGGGTATCTGGCGGGTTGCCTGGGCAGAAAGGAGCTGGCCCATGGCAGGGGTTAAGTGGGTGACCGTCACTTCGTTGTCGGCCATCCACTCCGCAAGCCGTCCGGGGGTGCCGATATCGTCTGCAGTCGGGACGTACAGGCTCGCTCCAAAGAACAAAGGCGTGAACACTGACCGATTGATTGGTCAGTGGGAGTGTCTACAGAAATGCTTGTAGCACTCACTATCGCGCTGGATGGGGTCATGAGCGATGCCGCTCAGCATGGTGAACTTCGAATGTTCTCCAAGGCCGAAACGTTCTCCCATCCACGGGAAGAAGTGAGTCAGGCTGTAATGCCGTCCCTTGACCCCCTTGGGGATACCCGTGCTTCCACTAGTGAACGATAGGGTTGCAACGCTGTCGGGCCCGAGAGGAACATTAGGGTCCGTATCTGCGAGATGCATTTGGGGTTTCAGGACATCTTCGGACCCTTCAGTATGGGTTCCACCAATAATCTGGCCATCCGCGACAAGGGCTAGAGCGGGGACCTCGACGCGGATCTGCAACCCGTTGGAGATAAACTCGCGGACCGTGGGCAGAATCTTCCCTGCGCCTGAGAGGACGACGAGCGCGCGGGGTTGTGCGACCTGCAGGTAGATCGTCTGCCTGGAAGGCGGGTACGCCGGATCGATAACCGAGAACGTCCCTCCAGCCTTGTGGACAGCCATGACAGCAACGACGAGCTCGACGCTTCGGTAGGCATAGATCATGACAACTTCCTCGCGCTGCAGTCCGCCTTCAAGGAGGTGATGAGCAAGGACGTTAGAGGCGTGAAGAATCTGGCTGTAGGTGAAGATGCGCTTCTCCTGTGGTTGGTCCAGAATCGGAGCTGGAATGCATTGGATGACGCATGGGCGGTCAGGCCACTGCCTTGCGTTCCTGGAGAAAATATGAGGGATGGCGCCTTTGAAGTCGCACCAGTTAAGATCGGCCGTCGGGTTCGGAAGTGTAGCCTTCTGGCTGGGAGTGAGTAGTGGAACTGAACCAACAGGCGCAAGGGGGCTAGCGGCTACACGGCGGAGTAGTACCGACAGTTGGTCGACAAGGTGAGTTATCCTCGCCGAAGAGAACAAAAGAGAGTTGTAGAGAATCCTAAGAGAAATACGGGGCGCAATGGAGGACCGGCTTGACTCCCGCTGACGGATAACGAAGATGGTCAAGTCGGATGTGAGACTTGTGGTGTGGAGGAAATGTTCCTGAGGCGAATCGGTCTCGTCGAAGAACCGAACCCGGAACAGCGGACGGGAACCCTCTACGGAATCCGCCTTGTCCTTTCCGAGTGCGCGCATAATGGACTCATACGGAACACTATCGGCTTCGGCCTCGCGCTCGACCTGTTGTACCTTGCGAACGACCGCCCAGAAGGGGTCCTGTGGACCGACTGCTATGCGAAGGACGAGGGGATCGCGCGCAGATGCTGACGATGAGCCGACCAAGAGATCTGTGTCGCCAGTGTATCTATGCAAGAGGACGGAAAATGCGGCAAGAAGGAGATGGAAGGCGGAGGGAGTATTTGTGTCGGTAGAGTCGTCGTCTCCATCGTCGTCATTTTCGTTGTACAGGGCAAGCTTCATGAGCCGGACGCATGTTTGGTCCGAAAGGTCAGCGGTAGCTGCAGCTTCGACTAACTTGTTTCCGCCAGTCGGCCGAGGGTAGTCAGTTGGGAGAGAGATCTCGGGGAGATTTTGAAGTCGGGCAATGACCCGTGAGAGGCGATCAGCATCCATGCTGTTTTTTGACTTTCCAGAGGGGCGATAACAGTCGAAGAGAGCGATGGTGCAAGGCAGGATGGCCGGGAACTTGAGTTGTAAGTCCTCATCAAATAGCTCATGTAAGAATGACTCGACCTCAGCTACAAATCACGAGCAAGACTTACAATGCCTTCAAAGTCCGAAATAATGGAAAATCGAAGTATCCGTCCACATAGGGCTCGCAAGTCCAGGCTCGCCGCGTGCTGAGGGTTACGAGGCGGATTGAAGGACTTGCTTGGTGGGGAGTGTTTGGAGGCGCAAAAGATTAGATAAAGTTTTGCTTGCGGATGGACGTGGGGTAGATAAGCGCGCGTAACCACAGTTGCAAGAATAGTAAGTAATACTGATAGTAAGCACAAGCTTACTGTGTGGACAGCCACGGTCCTTGACTTGGCTATCGCCGCAGGCTCTGTCGCCCAGGGGCTCTTTGCAACTCAGTATTCGTCTGTCTTGTCATTTCAGAGCCCCCCATTATCCCATTCGCTTGCCTTTCCTCTCGTCGTACACCGTGCGAATATAGATAAGATGAGACATTGCCGATCGCTTCGCGGTGGCCCCTGTTTTATGTAAGTTAAGGGGCGGGCGTGCTACCGTAGCCGTCGAAGCCATCCGGACCAACCTGCATTTACAGCACCTTTCCCCGTTACCACTTCGATGTAAGGTCCCCATTTCCATCATTGGCCTGTCTTGCTGATCGTCTGTCTTTTTAAAAGTCGAGCTTCAATGACAGAGGTCGCAAGCAATTCCAACACCGACATGCTTACCGAGCTCCTCATCGCCAAGCTCCTCGAAGATGACATGCTCTCAATGGAGAACATGCGCGCCGCCGAAGAACTCCAGTTTGATGAGGCCCTCACGTCCTCTGCGCTAGCCGCAGGACGCTTCCCCAAGAAGTTCCAGCCCGCGAGTGGCACCAACGCGGTACGCCGAACTGACCACGACCTCGCTATGGACGTCCTCGCAGCGGAGATCAACGCGAACAAGGATGCGCTGATGGCACAGGCTTTACAGCACGCAGAAGAGAGCAACCTGGCCGCTGGCCGGCAATACGCTCAGAAGCTTGCCGCAGCGGAGAAGAAGTCACTTCTCGACGCCGAATTCGCAAAGCGGCTTCAACAGCAGTTTGACGATGGCGAAGACGACGAACAAGCTATGCGGGATGCGGAGAGGTGCGGAAGATCATCCTTTTCAGTGGCCGTGGCTAATATAATTGAGCAGTGTTCTTGGTCACGACGCTATCGAGAATATCATGGTGAGCACTCCGTCCTAGAGCTAGACGTCGGACACTTCGCTCACGGCAGTCCAAGGCAGCGGACATGAATGAGAAAGGGAAAGGAAAGGCGCCACCTCAGCTCAAGGGGAAAGGTTCCGCGGCACCTTCGGTCAAACGCGAAGAAGTTGATACAAAGCTCCACTCTACCTGTGGTGTGTGCATGGAACCTTTCCAAGCCACTTACTCCCCTGCTGCTGCCGTCCAGTCGGCGAATTCTTCGGGTCGTATGCAGTTTGGAACGTATTTGCCATGCCCCCAATCCCACGGCTATTGCATCTCTTGCCTCAACAGCTACATCAACAGCAAGCTGGACCCGGACGGCAGCGGCGCGAGCAACCCGAACGCAGTGGTGTTCCCTATTCGGTGCCCGGAGTGCCCGGTCAATGACTGGCCAGGAGGGATTCCCAATGAGGTCGCTGAACGGGTCTTGACGGAGAAGGGCATGACGTTATGGGTGAGTGGTTGCCAATGACCGCCTTTGTCTCCGGCTTAGGTTTGATCACACTCTCTTCGTAGCATACCCAGAAGCTCCTAGACAGTCTTCCGAAGTATTACTGCCCCAATCCGAAATGTTCTGCTCTCGTCCAGGTGGACGAAGACGAAGACGATCCCCAAGCCGAATGTCCCTCATGCGATGCTGTTATTTGTGTGCCTTGCCGTGTAGTATGGCATGATGGTGAGCATTTGCTGCGATATCTCTGCAGCGTGCGGCTAATCTTCTGCCGTAGGTTTGACCTGTGAAGAATACCAGGTACGGGTGTGACGTCTCGCCCCTTGTCGGGCAACAGTAACCTCCTTGATAGGACTTGCCTCTCGATGAGCGATCTCCGGACGACCAGAAAGCGCTCCAATTAGCGAAGGCAAGTGTCATCCCTCCCGGATTCCAAGCATTGCCTGAACTTATTTTCACGACTCATTCTACAGGCGCAGAACTGGCGACGGTGTCCCAAATGTTCAGTGCGTGTCTTATTAAACTCTTCACATTAACGATTTATCTGAACAGCAATTGTGCAACAGATCATTGTGGAGCTGACCATCGGATGCAACCACATCACCTGTCGGTGCAAGACCGAATTCTGCTTCAAATGCGGAGGTGCGCCCGGTTGAAATCACTTCTCAAAAGGCTGTTTCACCAATCTGGTTGCTTCTAGCCCTTTGGGATGTCCGGAGTGGCATATGCTCGCGCAGACCATCCTGCGACCTCTGGGACGAGAACATGCTCCTCGAAGCACGTGAAAGAGATCGGGAGCAGGAGCGTCAACAAGGGAGGCGCAACCACCTCAATCGAGCCGCCGCAGCCGCCGCCCCCCGGCCTCCTCCCCCTCCGTACGAGCAAGTCGAGGCTATCCGCATCGGCGGCGCTTACATCGATGCCCTACCCGATCCCGACGAGGAGTATATTGGCATGGGCGGCGCGTATATTGGGGATGTCGACAACGACCTGTCATGGATGGACGACCCCGGTATGTCTTCTTGCTTGGTCTCTTTATGTTATGTCATGTTCATGCGACCTCTTGCCATGAAGACATCCTGTGCACTCGCCACTGGTACACGTCTAACATGATCAAAACTTTGACCTGCCAATACTGCGACACGAAGCTCAATTCGCTTGCCGATCTGCGCTACCACTTGAGCCACGTCCGCTGGCACTCCGTTTATGCGTGTTGTGGACGGTTCTTCAAGCGCGACATTGATTTCGAGAGGCACCTCGACTCTACTCC
Source organism: Ganoderma meredithae (assembly GCA_022814645.1). Lineage (NCBI taxonomy): Eukaryota > Fungi > Basidiomycota > Agaricomycetes > Polyporales > Polyporaceae > Ganoderma > Ganoderma meredithae. Next base: position 134,528 of record JAKLMY010000024.1, on the reverse strand, counting down.
CCTGAGACTCGGTAGACATATGTACACCTTTCGGCGCAACTAGATGAGGCGAATACAGGGCACCAAGAACGGTATTCACTGTCATTTTTTGGCATCCTGGTCGAGTAGCCAAGCACAACCAGATACATTTGTAGATGTAGAGCAATGGGGATCTCATTAGAGCGGTATGCATGAGCTAGCGTGCGTGTCTAGAAATTAATGCAGGGTGTGCGATGCGATACATGCCGATAGCAGTGCCAATAGCCCGATCATAACATAGCGGCATAAAATAAAGTAGAGTGGTGGTCCCCCTTCGCTCGCAGGTCAGACCCGGTCCGAAAACCCATCTATCCCTCCGTCCCCCAACGGCTGCTCACTCAAAGTTGCGCCGGGGTCCCCGGGAACTGGAACTGGAACCGGAAGACGAGCGACCAGTCCTGCCTCGGGTCGACCCCCGGCCCTCCCAGGGGCGCCTCTCCCGCTCCTGGTCACGGTCCCATGGACGATCTCTCCGGCTGCCGCCGCTGATGTCCGACTTCCAGTCGTACGAACGCGAGTCATTGCGCTTGAAGTCCCCAGAGTCCCTGCGGCCTTCCTTCATGCCGAACCGCTTTGACTGCTGCGACCCGCCCCTCGACGAACCTCCGCGCCGGAACAGCCTGTCGTCCTTCCACTCGCGTGGAACGCGGATGGGTACCTCCTGGCCCGCGAGCGCGGCAGCCCACTCCTGGATACCGGCGATAGTGGCGGCCTTGTTGTGGCGGCAGCAGTCCGCGTTGGAGCCGTAGAACGCAAGCATCGTCATCATGGTGTCGCTGACGTCCTCAGGGTTCATGTCCGCCTGGATGGTCTTGATGCTCTCCTCGATGTCACCGACGCGCTCCTGGACGCCATTCGGGAAGCCCCTGGCGAGTGGCGGGCCGCGTTCACCATCACGGCTGCGGGGGGCACGTTTGGAGAGTTGAGGGAAGAAGTCGATGGGGGAAGCCTCGTACTTCTCCGCGAGCTCATTCAGTTGCGTCTGGAGCTCGTCAGCGGGCAAGTGCTTGATGGGGACACTGCGGAGTTCAGACTGGACAAAGCCAGCTTCGTGGGGGAGAAGAACGAGGTCGGCGCGGCCCTTCATGTTTGTGCCGCGGCCTGTGCGGCCGACACGGTGGACATAGATGTCGCCACTGGTGGGGATGCTGATCTGGATGACTCGCGTGACTCCCGGGTAGTCAACGCCACGAGCCGAGACGTCGGACGTCAGCATGACCATCGCACCAGAGGTGTCAAGCCTGAACCAGTCCGAAGTCCTCACGCGCCGGTCCATGTTCTTCTTCGAGTGCATCTCCAGGAAACGTGTACGACGGCCAGCAGGGAGGACAGAGTGACCGATTTGCATAACTAACGTGTTGTACAACTGAACCATGCGAGTAGTCGGCAAGAAGATGAGCACCTTGGACTTGCCAGGGTTGGCAAGTTGATCCTCGGCAATGAGGCGGAGAACGTGGGGAAGCTGCTCTTCTGCACTAGTTGTCGTGTAGTACTGGGGAATAGCGTGGTGAGTGGGTGCTGCGTCGTCTGGCACACAGTTGATGAAGTTGTGGTTCGCAGAGAGCGATTCACGAGCAATTTTGCGGATTTCCTTGGACATCGTTGCGGAGAACATGAACGTCTGGCGCTCAGGCGAGGGCTTGAGGTGCTCAGCTATAGCCGTGATGTCGGGAATGAAGCCCATCTCGAGCAGCGTGTCGGCCTCGTCGAGAATGAACTACGCACGGGAATGAGTTTCGCTGCATACAACCATCAATTCAAGCACGCACCATTTTCGTTGTCCGAAGGGCCTCCGAGAAACCAGGCTCGTTCTCAATAAAGTCGCGTAACCGTCCAGGAGTGGCCACAACAATGTCGCGCCGCCCCATATCCCATGACCGTTTCTGCCTTTCCCTTGAGAGACCGCCAGTGAACAGCTTGATTTCGAAGCGGTCGTGATGCCGGGTGAGCTTAATTGCCTCGTTAGCGATTTGCGTTGCCAGTTCTCGAGTAGGGCTGATGATGAGGGCGCCGACGTGGGTCTTCGCGTATTGGTCGACAGCGCGCGCAATTAATGATTTGCTGTCTGTCATGGTGTCCTTCTCGACCTGTTTCGCGTGTGCCTCCAGTGCATTGAGCCGCGCTTCGACTGCCGGTACCAGGAATCCCAGAGTTTTGCCAGTGCCTGTGCGGGCCTTCACCATAAGGTCACGGGGCGCCGGGTCCTTCTCGTCTGGATCGTAACGCCGAACAAGGTTGGGGAGGAGAGGGAGGACGGCGGCTTGAACTGGGCTCATGTGGACCAACTTGAAAGGGTCCGCAGTGAGCGCAGTGAGCGTGCGGGGATGAATAGCTCCCTTCAGGGTAGTGAACTTGGGCTGGTCGGCATTGGGGTTAGGCGGAGCGGGCGAGGTCTCTGACGGTGGAGCATCTGTGAGCGGCGAGCCATACGGGGCGTCATGAGGGTGTTCCCGTGGTGACAGCGAATCGCGCTTTCGGTATGTTGCCGTGCTCGCAGACCGAAGTAAAGAGAGGCGTCCTGCGCGGAGTGCTGCAAATGCGCACATGAGCATCCAGCATTACAGCGGGGCAGTGACGGGTCGTCCCCGCAGACGTATGGCGACGTACCGTGCAATCCCAGCGCACCTGCTGAGCTTCGACGTGTCCTCGTCGCTGCAAAGAGACCGACGCCGAGAGATTTTGACCAGAGGGAAGCCGCCATTGTGAGTGGACGCAGAGCCCACGGCGGTGTTTTGGACAAGAGAGAGCCGTGACGGTGCACGCGTCTCTCAAAAACTCCCTTCGGCGCCATGCCACAACACAAACACGGGCAAACAAACACGACCGAGTTTCCCGTTCGAGATCGCTTGCTCTGTTACGTCCTCCCGTCGCGTCGCCTCCGAGTCCCTCCCCCCACCACCCCTCTCTCCCCCCTTTATCCTGTGTCCGTGATGTCGTCGAAGCGCAAGTGGGACCAGGAAGGGCCGGAGGACGACGAAGCAGAAGCTCCCTCTGCCAAGGCCACTAAAGTCGAAGAAGGGAAGACAGCGTCCGAAGCTGCCGCCGCCGCTGCTGCCATCGCAGCCAAAATCGCGGCCCAGTTCGCCAGCGGCGGAGGGCCAGCCATCGGCAGCGCGGCGAAGGACCCCCATGACGGCGACTTCACTCATGACATCGACATTAACGACGTCAGGAACAGATACCTCCTTACCAAGGGCTCTACCCAACAGCAGGTCTGTCTGTCTTTAGAGACGTGGTGCGACCTGGCGTTGAACGAAATTCGCACTTTAGGTCCATGATGAGACGGGGGCGTCCATCAGCACCAAAGGTGTCTGGTATCCTGATAGGTCAAAAGCGAACGAGAAAGACCCTCCTCTTTATCTTCACATCTCTGCCACGACAAATGAGATTCTTCAAAAGGCCATTGACAAGGTCAACGACTTGATCAAGATGGACATGGGCTCCCTAGTGGAGGATAAGAGCTCACGTATGAGGGAGAGGGTATGTGTTGCAATATTTCAACTACCCGTACAAGGCTTTACCCACACCCGTGCAGCGTAAATGGCCCGAGGAGAAAATACCAGTCGGCATTGAGACCATCCGGAATTTCAACGTCCGCGCCAAAGTCGTTGGGCCATCGGTATGTTTCATCTCCGGCCGCCTGGCTTTGTCGCTGATTCTAGGACAGGGTATGTTTGTGAAGTATATCCAGCAAGAAATAGGTACTCGTGTGCAGATCAAGGGCCTTGGATCTGGATTCGTTGATCAGGAGACGGGTCATGAGCACGATGAACCAATGTACATCCACGTAACGTCTGTCTTGCTTTTGTCCCTGACCGGACGACACTCCCTGATTGCTGCGCTACAGGGGTCCAGATGAACAGCAGGTGCAACGTGCGAAAGCTCTCACGGAAGACTTGCTGGTCGTGGTGCGAGAAGAACACGAGAAAGTTAAGGCGATCCTGCAGCAGCAACAGATGGAGCTCCACCAAGCACAAGTCCAGTACGCTGCTTACAATGCTTACGGTGTATGTATGCTCCGCTCATATTCCTGTCTTCTCGGTGCCAGTCTTATATGGCATACAAGTTGCCTCCGCCTGATCCTGGTCTGTATTGCGAACTGGTGTATGAGCTCACATTTTTGCGTTTAGGGTTACGCTCCCCCGCCTCCGGGTAGTGCGCCGCCACCTCCGCCTCCTGGCGAACAACCGCCTCCGCCCCCTGATGGCAACACTCCTGCTGCTCCTGGCGCTCCGGGAGCCGCCGCGCCAGCTGCTGGTCAACCTGGTCAAACCGGAGCTGCGCCTGCTGCAAGTGACTGGGACGCGTACACCTCCTATTGGTACGGATTTCTATTAGACTGTATACAGAAGACCACTGACGCGCTTCCGTTCGCAGGGCGGCTTATGGATATGATGTCAATTCGCCGCAGTTCAAAGAGTGGCAGGCGCAGCAGCAGCAGCAATATGCCCAATATTACGCTCAGGGTGGATATGGGCAGACTGGCACATCAGCAACTCCGGGAGGTTCAAGCGTACCCCCGGCACCAGGCACGGCCCCCCCTCCGAGCGATCCCGCCCCTCCGCCGCCTGCTCCAGCGTGATTGGATTCTCGTCTTCGGCTACTGTAAAAGAACGTAAGGTCGGTATCTAATAGGTATATGCTACTATGTACTGTAGTACCGCAGGAATTTGGGATGCCATCGGCGGTCCGGTACATTCGCGTTTTGCAAGCACGGAAATAGATCAATGACCGTGCGTGAGCTGGTCAAACCTCGGCGGATGTGATGACATGGAACGGAACAGGATGAGTATGGACTCTATGGCATGAGTATGTTCGGGCAATAGTTACTCGAATGCGTTGATCCCGGGGCGAGGCGATCTAAGCCACCACTGGGCTACAGGGACAGGCCGTGGGGGATTGAGCTGCCCCCTGCGTCTCACACTGTTGACGGAAGGTGGCGCGCATCTCCCTCCATTCACACCCATACGTTGCTTCAGTCTCTTCACTCTTGCAGTCCACTACCGCCCAAGGGGGCTGGTACCACACTGGTCTCGGCCGCATAAATATCCCCTCTTTGGTCCTCGCAGCCCCGGTACCTCCTCCGAGGGCGCTCAAAGCGTGCTGACGTCCCGGGGCCCTTCAAGTTCACAGCCTGACCTCTTCATCTTTCCCCATCCCCCCCCCCCGTGCGGGACTCAGACCCTCCTCACAACCGACCCGAGATGGGTGTCACCATATGGCTCTCTCTGGCAAGCATTCCTCTGCTCCTTTACCTATACGTCCGTTCGAACGACGTCAAGATCACTCGGCTGACGCCCGATGCTGCCCTCTTCGCCGGCAAACGCTGGACGCCTGAGGACGTGAAACAGACGGCGGCTTCGGCGGCTTTGACAAGCTCATCCTCGTCCTTGTTCTCCCCGGAGGAGCTCTCGCCGAAGACGGGGCGCAGATATATTGTGGTTGGCGGAGTGAGTCTTGTCACTCTACAGTGATTTCATCGTACTCGCGTGTGCCCGCATGGCATGCACACCCGCTACGTTTCGCTTCGTTCATATATGATCTGTGCTCAACATAGTTCGTGCGCAGGCCGGATTTCTGGGAGGATGGATTGTCCTACACCTGATCGCGAGAGGTGAAGACCCGCGCCGTATCCGAATTCTCGACATCCGCCGTCCCATCCGTCCAGACCTACTCGAGGGTCCTGCAGCGCAGGTAGACTTCTGTCAAGTTGACATCTCAGATGCTGCCGCCGTAGAGGAGGCGTTCCGGAAGCCCTGGGCGCACATCCACGATGGCCCCGAGCCAGAGCTCACGGTCTTCCACACCGCCGCGATCATCCGCTTCTACGAGCGCGACGAGTCGCTCCAGCACTTCTCCGACAAGGTCAACCTCTTTGGTACGCAAAATGCCGTCATGGCTGCACGCAAGGTCGGCGCATCCACCTTCATTTACACGTCCTCGGGCTCGGTGTCGGTCCATAGCACCCGGTTCTTCCGCTGGCCATGGGAGGGCGTCCCGGAGTTCTTCACCCAACCTATCAGCGACGACGACGCGCAGGTCCCGAAACGGCACGATCATTTCTTCTCCAACTACGCACACTCGAAATGGAAGGGCGAGAAGTTCGTGCGCGCTGCCGACCGCTCACACTCCGCTGGAGGCGCCAACGGAGTCATGCGCACGGGCAGCATCCGCCCAGGGAACGGTGTCTACGGCCCCGGGGGCGACCTCATGTTCGACCAGTACATGCGCCGCAAGAGCAACCCGAGCTGGATCTTCGACATACTCCAGTCGTTCATCTACGTCGAAAATTGCTCCGTCGCGCACCTCGCCTACGAAGAGCGCCTCATCGAGCTCGAAAGCGGCAACCCGGACTCAAACCCGGACATCGGCGGCCAGGCGTTCTGCGTCGCGGATGCGGGCCCGCCTGTGACGTACGGCGAAGTGTTTAGTGCGATCACGCAGCTCTCCAAGGGCGTGGTGACGTTCGTCCCGCTCTCGCCCACGGCGCTTCTCGCGCTCGCGACGCTCATCGAGGGCTACTACCTGACCCGGCATGCGCTCCTCCACGCTGCGGCGCCGCTTGCCTCCCTTGGGAGGCTCTTGCCTGCCCTGAACGGGGACATCGTGTTCCTCCAGCCCTCGATGTGGTCTCTGACACAAGTGCACCTCATCTTCGACGACTCGCGTGCGCGTGCGTCCCCGGCGGAGGGCGGGCTCGGGTATCACGGACACGTCACGACGCTGCAGGGCGTATGCAAGGGCGTCGCGGAACACCAGAAGAACGGCGACACCGTGCAGCAGCGGGCCATCGCAGGGCACCCGACTTCCGACCTTGGCTTCAATTTGGAGAAGGCGGAGAAGGGCATCGAGGAGGTGATTGAGAAGTTTGGAGGGGGGCATAAGGTGGATGCGAAACCGAAAGTGGCAGAGTTGCAGTGTTGAGGTAAGTATTTGTTGTTCATTTTAGGAACTTTTGGCTACGTGAGTGCGTCCGGTACTGGTATCTGCGGCATGTTCATACCCTGATCACTGGTTAGATAAATCCCTAACAAATAAGCGTGCGACGTGTACGTCTGCTATAAGACCCTAAAATGTCTTTGCCGCTACGTTGCAGAACGCTAGTGTTGGCGGAGTGTCTGCTGAACTAGAAGTTACCGAGAGTGTTCGATTTGCCTTCACAGGAAAGTGCCCTTGCTTTAAATGTTGCGTCGACGTGGTAACATACATGGTCGCCCCACACGACCTTCCTCCATTGTCGTTAAAAACACACCTTTCATCTCACTCCATTTGCTTTCGATCCTCAAGGGCTATTCCACGGCTGCCATGACGCTTCCATTCAAGTATCAAACAAGGCATACAACAGATGTGTTCGACTGTTCCGTTAGCCCCAGATAGCTTCCGCGTCTACTTCGCGAGCCGGCCTTTCTCCTGCGGCACGGCCTAACCTTCTGGCCGGGTTTCCTTCCTGGTCTGGAGGAAGTGCTATAGGACCCGTGCGTCGTTCTTCGCGTCCGTGGAACCAGCTCCACAGATATGACACTAGAAGCGCAGCGGGATGAAGAACTGTGAATGCAATCACCGTAACCTACCCGCAGGTTCCATCCACCGGTTTAATTGACGTATTTCTAGGAAAATGTGCGACGCACCAGCACTGGGGCAGGTTTCGGCTTCAAGCTCCAAACACTCGCGCAGATCCAGGTTGCTGCGACACACCAGACGATGTCGCGACGGATAGTGACAATAATAAGGCCTGTGCGTTACGGTGAGCGAACGGTATCACATCCCGTTTGAAACCTGGAAGATGACACGTACCGAGTAGGTTGACCGCAAGCATCACTCCGAAGCCTGGCCATTGTCCGCGGTTATAGTGTTGTGAATCACCTGGTGACCATGACTTTCCAAGCGTGATGCTTATTGACAGGTCATGTCAGGGACAACAAGTAAAGGTAAAATATATGCTCACAAAAGACTATATGGGAACAAGATCGTCAGCGGCAACAACATGAATGCCCTGACAGGCGCATGGATAAACGCGAGGTCCAACGGTCTACGTACGTTGTCAGCTGGTGGAGGACGGCATAGTCAATGGTATGGGCTCACTTCCTCGTGGATGGAGCGTGGTAAATGAGCAACACTATGTTGGCGTATAGAAGCAGTAGGAGCAGCACTCCCAAACATATCGTGGAGAAGATGAACCATTGCAGAACCTTGCCAGTCAAAGTGAGCTTTCGGATCTGACACTGGACTGAGAATGTGTTACATACCCAACAGATGGCCCACAAGGCGAAAACCCAATTTGAAAGCATGAGAGGGAAACCACACCCCTTAATGATTGCACGCTTTGTCTCCTGCGTGTGTGCGAAGACGAGTAGGGTGCAATAGCCGACTTGCAAGACGTATATGGCCACGATGTAAAGTCCAATCATATGTGGCTGAGGTGTGATTGAGGTGGGATACATTTCAGTGATTCTTCCTACAGCACGTTGGCAGATGTCACAGAACACGATTTTTTGGATGCGCACCAAGGTTAGGATCCAACAGAAACGTGCATATTGTCACAGTAGCAATGTTAATGAGCAACGACAACGGGGTCAGTACCTGGAGCCTACACACCGTTGTAAGAACCCCGGGATGGCCGTTACGCAGGAGCCTGTTACATACCTGATGAGGGCGAGGTACTCTCTGACCGCCGGATGCGAGGTGTCGATCGGTATGTTCTCCATCATGGTCTTTTCCGGGGGTAGGCCCAAGTGCGGGTGTATGCGGCAAGGGCGTGAAGGTCGAGTCGAAAGGTGGCTGCTCCATGGCGAGGCCATCATCGTTGGAGGCAGCCCCGACGTCGTGGGTGACAGGTATGATGTCATAGCACAACACGGAACTGTTTTTGGTAAAACATGGCTAAAGTGCCAACCCTACACTAGGGTCACTCCTGTTTCCTGACCACGATTCACCGCATTCAGTCGCCGCTTGGCTCTGTGGACATGGCCATGCACCCCCTCCTCCCTCCCACACTACACACAACCTCAGAGTTCGTGCCACTCCGCTGGGTGCACCTGCTCTGCTCCGAATGGGCCAGTCGTTCCGATGCTGAAGCCCTCAAATGACCGGCGGAGATAGCACGTCAGCATCATGACCACGCACTGGTCCCGAAGTTACAGGCTCTATCAACGCAGTGAGTGGAATTCGTCTTCTGCAGTCCTTCTCAAAGATAACACTTTTCCATCTGCCAGCGGCCGCCGCCGTTAATACATGCGCGTACTCCTGGAATCGTGTCCTGAAGAATTCACAAAGCATGCCCAAGCCGTCAGGACACTCGCTTCGCTCGCTTCACATGCGAACGTCCCCTCACCATTTTCCATACACTCCCAGGTTCCTGCCTTCCATGCAAACCCCTTGAGTGCTCTACTACACGAACAGTACCCGCTCTTGCACTCGTGACGGGGTTTCTTCCCGTAGGCAATCATTCTCGGCGAACTTGAAAAGCTAGCCTAATTTTTTTGCTCCCCCATCCCACAGAGCAGACTTCCATGTAGGCAACACCGCTTCAAGTGTCGGCGTTTTGTATCATTATTTAGGCTGGTTACTCGCGGACATAGCCTGCTGAACTCAAGGTATCTATTACGTTGTCATTGTCACGCGCATTAAGGCTCACCAGAGCCTATTTGACAGTCGACCTCTCCACCGGTGTATGGCTATTTTTTGGGATGCTTCGCGGGACCACCGTAGGAAGCATCCAAACCGCCGGCTGGTTCTTGTCCCTTACATGCGGATATTAGGGGGAAATCCCCGCGGAGAAGCACCTCTCAATGCCAATTTCGGTAGGCCGTCGTCAGCTCTCCGGCTATCTTGAAGGAGACCCACTGGGTATGAAACCATTTATCGGCCGTTTGTAGCAACTGCCACTAAGTTTGACTAGAACTTTAATTGTCGTCCAGATCCTTACGCTTCGCGTCCCCGCGATGCTGAAAATTCTTTGTGAATTTTTGCGGAATAGTTCGCCGGCTCCCACCGCGTGACCTTCCATGTGTCCTGATACTTATCACTCTCTTCCTCCGTACCTTCGCCAGAGCGTGTCTGAAACTGGCTCTGCTGACACGGCGAGCTAGTTGGCAACAACTAAGAGAACATTCTACCGCACATCGGAGCTGGATTTCCTGTGCGATCAAACCCCGTTTTGAGCATGCCACGCGAATTAGCTTTTCAGTTTTTTTATCTCTTCTTAGCAGGTACGTCCGCCGACACCCACGCCCATACGGGATTCAATCGCGCTGACTCCTCACCCCTGTTCCATGGACAGGCTTCGACTTCGACGTTCCCTGCACCTGTATTAGGTATAAGATACATGAACCTGAGAAGGGCCCTCGAATACAAAATTTCAATCTCTTGAAACCCAGTGGGGTCCACGCAGTCACCCGTGACACACTTCTTTGGTTCTACCGTTCCCAACGGGGAGATCTATGACTAGGGCCATTCCCTACTGTCGACGTCCCCTTAGTGGCACCCCCCTCAGTGGCACCAGCAGGAATTCAGCATGCGATCCGCTTCGTCGATGTAATTGACTCCCCCTGCCAGCCCGCTTCAGCATCAGCCCCGAAAACGTCTCTTCACGCTGTCTCGGGTCATGATGTTCCTGCATGTCATCTCATTCTTACCGTTCACGTAATCACAGGTCACCGCCCTCGTCTCCCGTTGTCTTTGCGCAAACCGGGTGCTCTCCCCTCGTCTGTTCCCAGCAGGGCCGGATGGCCAGCTCCGGGACCGCGTTAATTTACCTGGGGTTCGGCGCCGATACCCCTGTCCACGCATCGTCTACATCTCGCAGTCTATCTTGCGACCGCTCCACAAGAATCCGCGCCCTGACCTGCGCGGTCTACGGCCGTCCTGCAGGTTGCGGACGAGACGCGGCTGGCCTCGTCCCTGGCCCGCTCACCCGCCCTCGGCAGCAATGTATAGACTGCGTGTTGTTATGGAATGCACATCTTGTGACTTCGCGCTCGAATCCCCGCAGCGACCCTCGGATGACTGCGACGAGAATTCCCCAACAACCAAGTCTGCCCTCGCGCAAATACCGTTCATCCCATCGATCTGCGCTCCGCGGCACTCGTGGACGTCCCGAAGACGAAGTCAGGAAGGACCGTAAATGCAGCACGTCAATGACGTGCTCGTCGTTCGTGGGCCGCGCCATGCGGCAGATACAGCACGTTGCCGCTGCCTGCCTCCTTCTACAAAGAGCGTACCGCCGCACTCACGGTGTTTCTGAGCACAATTCCTTGAAACTCCTCTCCCGCATTCAAACCCCGGCGGCCGGATAATAATTTTGCGAACTCAGATACGATATTTCTGAGGACTGAAGCACACAGACGGTCCGCGTCCACCGAGTTCTCGAGCACGCCCTCCCACTGGTCTACACGGTTATGATGTGCATCGCGGACGCATTCGCAGCCTGCAGGTGTCCAGGGGAAGCCGTCGACTATCCTGTCGGCAGAGTTTCGTTCTAGTTGAGACTCCACCGGCAACTTGGCGTTACTCCCCCCACAATTCACCACTGCGTTGGTCCTGGGGTGGCCCGGATCTATGTTCTTCAAGGAATACAGAACCACTGCGAAGGAGGGGCCCCTTTTGCGAGTAGCCACATACCACCAGGCGCAATCCAGTACGTAAAGCCCACCACGGACCTCCCCCAGCTTCCCATCTACCCCCTCCTCCCCCCTTCCACTGGCAACGTTTCACGCCATCGGGCATCCACCAGCTGCTACTATATGAAATCTTTTGGACTTCACGAAGCTTAAAGATTGCAATTGCGCCCGCCCGTACGCGCGCGCCTCCCCCTTCTCCCCCCGGGTCAAACCGCCGGGGCAGCTTTCAGGCCCCGGGTTCCCCGCCACATGCTCGGTGGGCATGCGTGTGTGCGCCAGGCCACCTGTGCGTGCGCGTGCGAGCGGCCCGCAGCGTGCAGCGAGCCCACACTGGAGATTGAATGGGTCGCGGCGTTCGCGAACTCGGTGGCGTCTTCGAGGTGCCGCAATCTGATGCATTGTGCGAGCGCTACGGTATGCGTGTACGTACAGCGGTTTCTGTGCAATTGCCACTCTTGCTCCGCACATAACTTATACGCCTCCCGGTCCCTTGCACCTCGCCGCAGTGCCTCCGGATCCCTCGCCCACGGGTCGGAGCAAGGGCCCAACCCCGCACGCGAGATGACTTACGGCTTCCCTCCGTCCTCCATCACCGACTGGGTCTCATTTCACTGACAAAGTCCGACCGTCAAAATCTTCTCGATGTTTGCTACTTACGACATTGGCACGCCACAGACGAAGATCGTCGCGTGCACACTTGCACGACGCAGATCTCGGCAAGCGAGACAGACTATCAAGGTTCGCGCGAAATGTGCACATAATCCTGAGTGGGTATCCAGGCCAAGCGTGCGTATGGGCACATCCAATAATTTATGCATGCTACTTGCGTCGTAGTCGGTATGTAGCAGGGAACTAAAACTAAATGAAGAGTACGGGGTAATAGGGAGGACCGTTCCCGCCATGCCATGTTTTCGCGAAAGATACCATAGAATCCAGCTGCCCCATCGTACCCTGGTCCTTCCTTCCCCCATGCTTTGTGAAGAGGCGAACTCGTTCCACATCCACAACGACGGACACTCGTTTCAGGTGGCGGCTCATCAGACCACAAGGGCTTCTCAAGACGCCTAGTAGGTCTTCTTTTTCTCGTCCACCGACAGACCGCCTGGAAGGGGAATGAGTTGGTTCCAAGCCGTACTATCCAGTGCATGCACTTACCAGGGCCCATGTTGACAAGGAGAATAAGACCACCGACGATTGCTATAGGTAGCATGAAGCGTGAGTGACGTCACATGATCCGATATAAATGGGGATACGAACACAACGTCTGGAAGAAGTCATACCTCCACGAAGGTTAGCAGCGCGTCAAGCGATGAATAATAATATGGATTAGCTCACTTAAGGAAGTCGCGTTGCGGGTGGGCCGAGTGGACACTCCACCAGTTGTTGATGAACACGTTGAAGGCGCTGAGAGTCACGACAAGGAATGCCGCGGACCACTTCGCCTTGAAACCGACGGCGACCATGATGCAAGCCGCGAGACCAATGATCGAGACGAACAACCTCGCGATGCTCCACTCTCCACGGAGGATGAAACCAATGAACAGGAAAATGAGCAGGACGCGTCCGGCGAGCAGGAAGCTAAAAATGTCTATGTCATTTCTCTAACCCGCACATAACTGACCTGTAAGACTCACTATTTCTTGCGATCATTCTCCGAGAGACTGGGAAGGCCAGCGAAGAGTTTTTTGCGGGTCAACATTGAATCACTGAAGACCATCAAGAGACCACCGATGACGCTCAGATTCCGGAGGAAGAAGTTAAGGTCGAAAATGAGGCCGTAACCGAAGGCTTGGATGACAACAACACCGAGAAGGCCGCCAACAGCGTATTCTGTGTAGCGCTTGGTGATGACTGCTCCTGATCCAACAAGCATCGTCTGCGAGGGGTTGGGACAAACAAAGTTCGCATTTCAGTTCAAGATGTGAAACGGCCGAGTTTACGCACTAGGACGTTGATGATCAGGAAGAGATGGGAGATGCCCCATGGGAAGTGACGATGTCTGGCGGACTAGGTTCGTATGGCTGAGCGAAGATGATGCCACATGTACACTCACCTCTGGAGGTACCAGAGTTGGTCACCCCATTGCGTCATGATACGCCAGGAGTCCTCCAGGAAAGTACCAACAATTAGGAAGCGTCCGATAGCCGGGAGATGGGGCTTCAGAGGCTGCGAGTAAATCTCGGAGTAGTCCTCGACCTGGCGAGCGAAAGCGCGAATCTTCTCTACAGGGTCGTCTGGGTTTGCGGCCCTGTAGCCGGCGGAGGGTCTTGAGTTTGCGAAACCATGGGGGTCGGGACTGTAGCCTCCAGAGGCCGGGCGAGCGATGTTGATGCGGGCAGACATGGCGAGATGAAGAAAAGAGAGGAAGAGGATGAGTGGAGAAGGAGAACGACGTTCAGCGTCCGCCGTCCCAGCCAAAGACGACGTGGCGTATTCCCGTGGGAACCGTCCTCGCCCCACTGCCCAGCCTAAGCCTTCCCCATCACCGCATCACTCATCACACCACCAAATATCCTATGTACGATGAGTTACCCATCTTTGGCGCAGTGTCAGCCTCAAACATCGCCTTCAAACGCAGCTCGTTCAGCACACTCATCGGCACAATGCTCAGCGAGATTTCCAAGTCGACGTGGCAGAACGGGACCACGTGATTCAGTAGGTGGCAGGCGCCGAGGGAAACGCGCTCACGCGCTCGACGCGGTTCACACTCGCCTGCCACCCGCTCCCATCCGCCAACTTGAAGCAGCCCCGCCTCGGGCTACTCTCCCACATGGCCAGGAAGCGCAAGGTCGACTCCGACGACGACTACACTGACAGCGACGCGCCGTTTGAGCCCAAGAAGAAGAAGGGGAAGGTTGTCGGACGGAAACCAGCAAAGCGGCAGGCTAGCACGAGTCTGAAGGGCCTCCAGACACGTCCGCACCCTATGTCCCTCCACGTGATCTCGCACGCTGCTCCCCTCCAGCAGGACCTTTTGCGCTGGTATAAGGGCGTGCAGGATTCTCGCGGCATGCCGTGGCGAAAGCCTTACAACCATGCCTGGGATGCACAGCAGAAATCCCAGCGCGCATACGAGGTACACTTTTCCCTTCAAATCAATTTCCTGAATTTGGACGTGGATGTTCAGTCCTTTCCTTTTCTTCTAGGTGTGGGTGTCAGAGATCATGCTGCAGCAAACCCAGGTCGCCACGGTGATCCCATACTACAACAGGTGGATGGAAAAGTCAGTTTTTTGCTTGTCTTCGTTATGTCCGCCATGGTCAACTGGTGTGTTGTAGATTTCCTACCATTGCCGACTTGGTGAGTACTCCCTGTCAGCGCTGCGTGCCGATCACCTTCACAGTCATTTCCGCAGGCAGCTTCCGACATAGACACCATCAACGGTTTATGGAAGGGACTAGGGTACTACTCTCGAGCTGCGCGTCTCCTCAGCGGTGCCCAAAAATCTGTCAGGGAGTTCGAAGGTCGTCTCCCAGACAATGCGAAGGACATGGAGACCAATATTCCCGGCATCGGCCGGTACAGCGCAGGCGCAATATGCTCCATCGCGTACAACGAGTGCGTTCCCGTGGTGAGTACTCTATCGGGGCGGCCACATTGAACACTGGGGGAAGCTTTTTCGCACTTACGGTAGAATTCGCCGGCAATCCCATACCGTGCACCTGGCATCAGCTTCTTGCGTTAGACTCGAGTTCCTCCGTCCAACGGGGGGGTGCGCTCAGCGGCCGCGTCACACACATATTTCTGCTCTGATAATCACACTGACGTGCTTCTCGGGCCCGCAACCATCTCAACAGCTTGACGGGAACGTCCATCGGCTTCTCAGCCGCGTCTTGGCCCTCCACGCGCCGCCGAAGGCGAAACAGACTCTCGACATCCTGTGGGCCGGAGCGAGCGCTTTCGTCAAGGACGCCGACCGCCCTGGTGATCTCAACCAAGCGCTGATAGAACTCGGGGCGACCGTGTGCAAGGTACGCGACCCATCTTGCGACGCGTGCCCGCTGCAGCGCTCTTGTTCCGCGTACGCTGCTGCATCACGCCGCGCAGGAGAACCCCGGGGAAAGATGGAAGGTACAGAAAACGAAGGCAACGCCGCCTCCGAGGGCGGTCGCGCGAGCGTACGTGTACCAACGCAGGCATAATCATAATGTCCTCTTCCAAACGCGTCGCTAGGGCTCACTATGCGCCGATACTTCTAGGGCGCGAATTCTGCCATGTTTTCCCGACCATCGGGGCGCCATTCACCGATTTCGGATATCGAGGAGCTCTGCACCTTGTGTGAACCCCTGCCCGATGGGAGCCCTGTCACAACATACCCGATGAAGGCCGAGAAGAAGAAGGCTAGGGAAGAGCTCGACATTGTCAACGTCATCGAGTGGCGGAAACACCGCAATGCCGACGCAAAAAACCGCTGGTTCCTACTCGTCCGCCGGCCGCCAGGAGGTGAGTCAAGTCACCAGTCAAGTGAATGTCGGTTCGACAGTCTCTCGCTTGAAAACTCGGAGGCGTCGCAGTGCCGGGCCCCTCCCGCGCACGCGCGTAACCGCTACGTCTAAAGAACTCCGCGCACCTTCTCCAATAGAGAGCGCGTCCGTCTGCATCGGATTTCCGTCGAAGTTGGTGCACGGTACTCGGTGCTGATGCCCAAATTTGCTTCCTGGCCGCTTGCGTCCCGTCTAGGACTCCTCGCCGGTCTGCACGAGTTTCCCACCGCCGCCAATGTGCCGGTGGCCACCGGCTCGTCGTCACCTCCCGCGCTAGCCAAGATCGCGCACACGCTCCTCGCCGCACTTCTTGTCTCGCCTCCGCCTGCAAGTTCCTCGCCGCGGTCGCGACTTTTCTCCAACACATACACACAATCAGACACGGAGGAAGAACAAGAACAAGATTCGCGTTCTGAGACAGAACAAGACCTAGGACGGTGCCGGACTACGCGCCGCCGGCGACCCGAGGCTAAGCCCGCTCTGGCAGGTCCCGCCGCCGCCGACGTAGGTGCAGGCGAAGACGCAAGCGCAGGTGCCGTCCGTGTGGTACAGATTGTCCCGGCGGGGGACGTGCTGCACATATTCTCCCACATCCGGAAGACGTACCGGGCGCAATGGGTCGTGCTGGAGGGCGGCTGCGCCGACGGCCATGGGCCTCCTCTGCTGGTGCAGGACCTAGACACCTCGTTTCTCGGAGTCGGGGCCGCTATCCCCAAGACGTCTAAAGCAAAAAGCAAGGCCTCGTCGCGGAAGCATCGGCAGCGTGCGATCTCTCCACCCGCAGCTCCATCTTTATCGCAGCGCCGGACAGCACGCAACGATACTGAGATTGGGCATGCACACTCATCGCCGAGCCACCCGCCCGAGGCGCAGTGGGTCATGCTGGACGCGGTTGCCGACGCCAAGTACGTGTACATGCTATCATTCTTAGTTACTTTCCGTCCCCCTTTGCGCGCATTCATTTGCTTCCGCGTACCATTCCATTCCTCGCACCCCACCCCGTCAGACCCCGTCCCATCGACCCTACTTCTCTCGCCTCTCCTTCCTTATACTGCTGACTAAGTTTTTGGGGTCTTGCTGACGGATTCTCGGTTCCCTCCGTCCTCTGTCCTCCGCTCCCGCGATCTGGACGACCCATTTCCCGCGCTACAGCATCGGCACGGGCGTCCTCAAGGTCTGGCGGCAAGTCTGCCTGCTCTGGGACGACGAGTGGGAGGGCGCTGTTGCCGACGGATGACGAACTCCCCGGTCCACCTCGGGGTCACGAAACCGGCCCGCCGTGGCAGCGCACATGCACATGGGCGTGGCCCTCTCAGCTCCGACTCCGACAGCGTTATTTCGTGGTGATGAGGGTCGCCAGAGCCGCGTATTCGCATCCCGCCATGTTGGCACACCTTTCTGAGTATAGATGGTATTAGACGGCGCTCCGGTCTTGCGGAGTGCCTTTACTGGTGCTTAACCGAGGAGGATTGCCGCAAAAAGTCTAAACGCCAAGGCCTGGTCACTTCGCTTGCAATTGCCACCGCACTCGCGCGTCTGGTCGACCCTCCAAGTTGATGGCCCGTCTATAAATGTCGCGTCGCTTCGGGAGTATGGTTGCGCCTTGCGAAGCGAGGTCGGCTCTCCCCTTCCTCCTCCGCAAGATAGAAGTACAGAAAGCAAAGCTCCAGGATATGCCACGTTGGGATGAATTGATAACGTCGCGGGTGTTGCTAGCGACTCGGGAGATCCGTAAGCGCCTCACACGCACATGCACAAATACGCTCTAAATCTAACCATACCAGGCACGCCTTCGTACGCGTCCCAGATAAGTCTCCAGACCGCAACAGAATGATACAGAATTTCATCCAGCAGGGTCACCACCGACAGTGGTGGTGGGTGGTGCTCAGTGACGTCCGACCCGCGACACCCTCGCAACTTACTTGTGCAGCGCGATCCGGGCCGCCGCGGCGTCTTTGTCTTGTCTCCTTGCTTGCGCCGCTTGTCGCAGACGAGGTCGAGCCCACCGGCTGGCACCGCTGTTCCTCAGCCTCCATTCTTACTTACAAGTGCCCCTGCTGCCCCTGCTGAACCCCATATTTGCTCCGAGACCCTCACACACAAGCGCGTGGTGCATATGCTCGCCCAGGGCAGCAGCCCCCTGGGCCTTGACTCGCAACGCAGCGCAATGGCATGCGCATCTCAGATGTGTCACGGTGGGCCCCTTAGGCCTTACCTTGAACGCTAAAGCAATAGTG
Source organism: Ganoderma meredithae (assembly GCA_022814645.1). Lineage (NCBI taxonomy): Eukaryota > Fungi > Basidiomycota > Agaricomycetes > Polyporales > Polyporaceae > Ganoderma > Ganoderma meredithae. The sequence continues at coordinate 116,171 of JAKLMY010000024.1, read as the reverse complement.
ATATCCAACAGGAGCAATGGAAGTTTACGTTCAGAGGAACTCGCAACGCAGCTCTATCCCCGTATGTACTTTCCTGCTCAGGGCAGGGGCCGGAGCCTAAGCATGTCAATAAGCAGGACATATCAGCGCGAGCGTGAGCATGCGGGCAGGCAGGCACCTGCAGCTGCCACCCAGGCTCATCTGACATACTTAGTTGCACCCGTCAACCCCTCCATCCTGAGTCCCCCAGCGTGAGAGCGCGAGCCACGCTGAGCATGAATCGACGTCATGACAGCACGGCGTGAGTTGGGAGTCGGGAGGTCGGGCATCCGTACGTAAGTCCAGGAGGGTGCTGCGAAGCGAGGACTCGAACGGGCCACTGTAATACATAGCGCGGCGTGCCTGTCGATATAGTGCTCCCTCGCCCCGCCTGCCCGTTTCGTAGTTTAGTTTGACTTTTAGATTGCAGAGATTCCCGAATCCGCGGCGGCTGCGGGTATAGTCCTTAGTTACTCACACTGCGGACCCGACCCTGAGGCCTGAGGCCTGCCCGACTCACGACGTCGACAGTGACAGCGACCAAGTCGCCGGCGCGGTCTGTGTCTCTGCGCTGCGACGTCATCCGCACGTCACACCCTGTGCATCAGCAATGAGACCACCGAGTTAAGTTAGGATACTTGCTCAGAAGGCGCACGAGAAGAGTGGGTTCAGGTTTCGTTATTTCAATTCCTGGCCTTCAGGTCTTGAAGGACGCCACCGTGCTTGCATATACGGTGCTGGTATAACGCAAGTCGAGCCTAGTGTTCGTGCGTACAATATGAGCTACATGAGCTTCGAAACGTCGACGTCGGCGCCGGCGTAACACGGCCTGGGAATATATGGACGGGTCCGGTCGGAAGACTGATCATGACTGTTGATCCTTTTCGTTTCCTCTGCTTGCTAGGCGATACAGTCTATGCGCAGGCGACGCGGTTCGCGGTCAGAAATCCTAAGGCACATCCCAATGTCGCACCTTCAATGTGCGCACTAGATACGCACAACGCTAGCTCTCCGCGGCCGCATGTCCCCAGCGCGCGAGACTCTGCGAGACACGTACTTAAGTTCCCCAGGGGACGGACGGACGAATAAAAGACATGAACACGTAATAAGACGAACGCCATGATCAAATTCGCAGTGTGTCAGAGCTAGTCGTACGTACTAGCGACCGGGACGCATTGAAGGTTTTGTGGCCATCACGACATGCATTCTCCGACTGGCGTTGGAGCACATGGGGCGACACCGATAATTGAAAAAGGATGAGGCCAGGGTGCACGCGGTCGGAGATAGAGAGAGAGAAGGCCGCGCTGCAGAGTTTTACGCAGCGGGCTGCACTGCGCAGGTAGCAACTGTGCAACCGTGACGGGGCTGAGAGGACTCATCCCGGATAGGAAAATTGCACCAACCCTTGTCCAGGAACGCATCAAAGATACGAGGGCTGTCGACGGCTTTGAGGAGGAACGGAGAGGAAATGGGCTGCTGCAGGCGGACGCATTCAAGGTGGGCGTGTGCCAGGCGTGTGCTCACTGGGATGGGACGGACGCGGGAAGGGGGGGCGCCGAGGGACGGTGGGGAGGAGGAGGATGCGTGGGTACAGAGTGGGCGATCGCGTCCGATCGACGCGTCCGAGAGCAGCATAGACTCGGAACACTCCCGACCGACGCTCGTGGCCCCGCACCTGCTCTTGCCGTCGGCGCACACATTCCAATCTCTGTCCATTCTTGTTGCCAGGTGCATCCAAATCCGCCTCCGCGCCCACACCCGATCCTCCGTCCCTGTTTTCTCTTTCGCCGCACAGCCCCCCCCCTCTTGTTTGCTGCGGCCCACTGCGACCGGGAACCCAGTGTGGTGTGGTACGTAAGATCGCGAGATAAGACTGACCTCGAACACACTCTGTTGCCGTCCAGAAGCCAGATGGATGGTCGGGCTCGACTGCACACGGGAGCAACCGACGAAGCAGCAAGGATTGACATGACCATCCCGTACGCGATCCGTCTTCACGACCATCCCCAATCAAGTACAGTCTCGATCGTCCATGCAAAATCTTCTCGTCGGCGGGCGACCCCGCACCGGCCACTGGGCACGTCGGCCAGCACGCGTCGCGGCACATTTTGCCCTCCCCGCTTGCCAGCTTGCCTCCGACTCCAGGACCTCAAAAAAAAAAATCTTCTGGTATCGACGCTGCAGAGCCCCGGTCCCCTTCCCAGCCCGACGTCCCACCCTCTGTCGTCGACTCAGACGTCGTCGTGTTCAGCTGTGATTGCGACGCTGTCGAGGACGCAAATAAAACTCACAGAGTCATCACCACTTTTAACCTAATCCTCGTCATCACATTGATCACACCCAACACGTCTCCATATGCGTGGGTGCGCGCGCGGCCGATCCTGGGCCTCGTCGGCCTCCGGTGACCATCATCGACGCCGCAAGGTCTCAATTCTGAATCCAGCCCCGCCCCGCCCCGGCTGTCCGGGGCTCGCAAAGCGCCGCCCATCTCGTCCATCTCCCATGGCCATCTCCATCTCCATCTGCGTCCTGGACCCGTATCGGCCCGACCACCAGCGCAGAGTGACAGATGAGATGAACCGTCGATGTCGTCGCCGCAGTGCGATGTCAGCAGATATTGATTGTTTTTCCACTGCTCAGACCAAATATTGTTGCGCAAGTCGAAGTAAATATGTAGCGTGTCCGGACCTCGCGAGTCGGAGCTCGAAGCTCGCATCCCGAACTCGGCGGTCGGGGCCATGTACCCAAATGTACGTGCCATCTGCATCCGGAAGACGGAAAACGTCAATTTCGCGCAAATGCCTTCTCCCCGATGCGGCGAATCGAATGACATGTGCAAGCGCGATGATTCCCATTCGAGCCAACCCCACCGTATACCGCCCCCCCCCTCCCCATGGGCCAGGTACATTGCGTGCGGCGCCCCGCAACGACGATCGTGCAGACGTCAACGTCGAGATCGAGCACCCAGCAAAGAAGCGTAAGAGCGAGTAAAGAAAAAAAAAAGGGATCACGACACGCTCATTAGTCCGAATGTCGTGGAGGGCGGAAGAGAGTCGGAGGCCCATGGGGCAATGGCAGCGTGTTCGAACAGAACACTTGGAACGGGCCGGCTCCCATTCAGGGCGTCCCCACTGTCAGAGCCCGCGCTGTATTGAGAGCAGGGGGCGCACGCGGACTACTTAGGGCGGCACGAGACGATTGCAGGAGTCACATAGATAATGCGGGGGTATGGTTGCGAGTACAACATGACAGTGTATATTACAGGGTGCTGATGTAGCGTTGACGATGCTAGGAACTAACTTGGGTAAACCAATGACAGCAAGCGGTTCAAAGACAGACAGAGTACATGACGCGCCAAGCAGGGGGGAAGGGGGTATGTGGGCGACCAGAAATAGTGTGCGAAACGACGAAGCATGTAGTAATAGATGAATAGATATCGTGAGGGAGGGACCGTCTGCGGGAAGTGGAACACCTTGCGAGGGTGTGGATGCGGTGCGAGAGAAGCGGAAATGGGACACACATAGGCATAGTCAGAGTTTGGGAAGCAAGCGGACCTTGGACGCGTGATACGGACACGGAAACAAGTAAGACAACAGCGGACGGCTCGATAGTGGAATGGAGCGAGATGAGAATGTGCGATGCGTGTTTTGATTGTGTTGGGGGGTATCAGAGAAGTCGTTGGAGGTACTGTCATCGAAGGTCGTGGAGGGGGCATGTGCACGATGCAAGATGCGAGATGAACAGGTGGCAGAACGAGGGACACACGAAGGGGGGGATAGGATCTGGTACAACGTATCCGTGTCTGTACGAATAATACTGTCTGGATCCAGAACAGAGCACATCCATCATCGAACGTCCCACGATCGAACTTCGAAGCGGACGAGAAGCGGTGCAAGTGTGGGTGTGCGAGATGGGGTGGCCTCGCGGCCGGGAGGCACAGTCGCGAGATCCAGCATGATGGGACGCACATGAGAGACGAGCATGCACGAGCACCCCGCGAATTCGACCCGAAGCAAACCCGGGGTTAAGGGGACGGCGTGGCGTGGACGAGTGTCGAGAATCTCACGTCAAGAAGAGGATGTCGTGATCGTGATGCAGGCCACACGTTGGGCGGTCTAGACCGCCCCCGTTTCCTGGCGCCCTTTTGCGCGTAGGCGTGGTCATGGGGCCCAGCGTCGACGCCATCGCCCGGAAACGCCGGGGAGCAACGGCGGAGGTGCTTCCACGGGACCGGGGTGAGGGATGACGACACGTATGCCCCCTTTTCAAAGCGTGGAAGACAATAGCACAACCGAGCGCGAGACGAGATGGAGATAGGCCTGGAGGCTCAGATCACCACCGCGAGTCCACGAGCGTCGGCTTCGCCTCGTCCTCGCCGAACCGGTCGTATGGCGGCGTGCTCGCCCACGAATGGCGGTTCGGCTCCTTGTCCGGTGTCGAGAACCGCTGGAGGTAGAGGACGTCCACCGGGTCCCGCTGCTGACGCCCCTGCGACTGGAGACCCTGAAGATAAGAGAGGGGAACGAGCTTGGGGGCACTCGGCAGGGCCTGCTGCTTCTCGCTCTTGATTGAGAGGGGCAGCGAGGTACTCGATGGGGGCGTGAGTGGCGAAGAGAACGTCCGAGGAGACGTTCCAGGCTCGGAAGACGACGACGAGGACTGCGTGTACGGCGACGGATCGCGATACCTGGCTAATCCCGAATCATGGAGCGTCGGCAGCTGCCCGGGGGGTGGAGGAGGGTGCGAGGGGTGCGCTGCGATCGGGGGTGCGTAGTGGGCCGTCAAGGGTTGGTGGGTGGAGAGCGGCCGTGCAAAGTCAGCCGACTCGTACGAGCTCCGTGGCGTCGGGTATGGGTTATGCGGGGGGCCATATGCGCCAAGTGCATGGTGTGGTGAGTTCGAGGGTCGTGGCGACGCGTTCGCCCACTTTGCGGGCTCGGCTCCGTAAGGTGGCATGGATGGATGGGTCGCAGTGGGGGGCATGTTGATGCCCCACGGTTCATGTGTCGCGGCGCCGATGTCCTCAGGCATTGGGTCGTTGCGCTTGTTGATCTTGCTTGCACGAGCGCTCTTGAACATTCCTTCTGGAACCTGGACGTCGCCGACGCCAGGGATAGCATCTATTGTTCCGAGGCTGTCTAGTGTCGTCTGGCTGAAGTAGGCGGCTAGCGGACCAGTTTAGTGTGGGGATAAGAAAACGGCCAGGAACGGAAGAGGACGAACTGAGATGCCACTTGCGGGTGATGCCCCGAGGTCGGTCTTCCGGGAGAGAGACGTGCACGCTATACGTCTGCTTGATGAGACGCTCGGCATCTTGTCTGGAGAAAGGTAGGTTGCTCCGGGTATCTCGTCTTCTGGAACGAACGACATGAAGAGACAGTCAGGTCGACCGACCACAAATAGGAGAGATGCATATATGCGCACCTCATCATGCTCGCCCAGCGCGCGGAGGGGTTATTCGGGTCTTCATGGACTTCATTTTCGCGCTGGTGGTAAAACAAAAATTCCTGCAAAATAATTGGCAGGTCAGATGGGGGCGAAGTGCAGGCAGCGATCAATGGAAGCTCACGTCGCGGACACGGCTTGGACCCCAGCCCATGCCGTCCGTCCTGTTTGGAACAAGAAGTCAATACAAAATCAAACCTAGAATGTGCTGCGGGATGGGACGCACCATCTCTCCATGCCCATTCCAGTTGCTTCGGAGTTGGCGCAGCGCTCCTCCCAAATGTAGACGCAGCCTGAGGAGATGCTGGAGAGGGGGGGTGAGTGGGAGGGGACGGGTAGCGCGGGGGAGGGGGACTGACGCTCTGCGCTCCTCTGCGTCGAGTCTGCGAGTGGTCATGGGGAGGATGTTGCGGGCGACGGCGAAGAATATCTGGAGGGCATCGCGGGTGGAGCGTATGCGGATGTTTGTGAGTGTGGGCTGCTGCATGGGGGGCGGTAGGGCGGGTGATGTGGGAAGGCGAAGGGGGCGGCAGCGGGGGCGGGGAGGGCGATTTATAATGGAAGTGGAAGCGCTGATAGGGCAGGGCTTCAAGAAAGGTTAAGAAGCCGCGCCAATATGGCCCCCGGGTGCAGCAGCCACTGGCAGACATGCGACGGCGGGCGCCCGCTGAGATGCACTCGCCAGATGCCCCCATCCAGATCCCCTCTCCCGTCCCCGCCCAAATCAAGCAGGCGATCCCCGAATCTCGAGAAGCCCCGATTGAGTTTGCATTAACTTTGCCGCCCAAATTAACATCCCATCCTCCGCAGATCGGCCCTTGAACTTATCCCGGCCCAATATCTAGCTCCTCGCCCCCTTTCCCATTCTCCGCACGCTCCTACACCCACGCCACGCCCCCGCCGCCCGCACACCGTCGGGATTCGAACACGGTACCTTGTTCGGCCTCCTCCCTCGATGCGACATAGCCCGTCTCACCGGACAGCCATGCGCGGACACATCCCATCATCATCATCCCCGTCTGCTCGAGTATCATACGCCACCCCTCAAGTTTATCACTCCAGGGCGTTTGCGACCGCATTACGTTCTCCTCTGATTGCCGCGCGGGTTGGGCCGCCTCGCGCCCGCCACTCCCAACGGGGCGCATTTATCTCCACCAGCTGATGGTCGCATGATAGCCGCTACCGCGACGCTGGACAGGCTTTGCGAGGGCAGCCTCGGAATCGGAATCGAAGCCAAACTCCTGTTGCTGCGTACCGGGGCCAGGGACCTGGGCGTGCAGCGGCGCAGCGCACATGCCCATTGAGCATGTAGCCAGAATGGCACCGCTGGCAGCTGCAGCGCGAGTCGCCGCGGCGAACCTGATGGTTGGCGGCACGGCGTGCGGAGTCGGATGAGGGAAGCCAGAGGCTGTAGCGAGGGAGAGCGAGAGTGATTTTGACAGAGGGATCTGAAGGGAGCGTCAGCGGCGTCTCCAGGCAGACGTTCCAGAGTAGCGCGACGAGCGAGGACGATGATGGCCACAGCTCCGCCGATTCCCAGTCGGAATCACGACCAGGCCCATACGCGGGCCTGTGACGCAGGCATCACGCGAGTGTCACGCTGGGCTTACGTCCATTACTCCCGCGAATGCCAGCGATACCAAACGAGGACTGTACGTACACAGCTCGCCACCCTAATCTATTCGATTAGATTGAACGTGGGAGGGTTTGCCCTAAAGAGCCGGGACGTCCGATGGGACTCGGCATCTCGCGCTGTGCTTCAACTTTGATCTGTTCTGTTAGACTCAGACCCGCGCCGCCGAGTTCCCACCCGTCGCGGCCGCCCATCGCCAACGAAGACCAACTGTTATGTGATCTTGACCACACCCCCTCCAATCCAACAGCCACTCCCTGACACACCCCGCATTTGTCTGAGCCTCCGGCGACCTCCGCCACATTGTTTTATCCGCGGCAATCATCCTCCACCACAGCCAGCAAAATCGCGCGACAGGAATCGAAAGACGCATCGACGCGCTCGCGCTCGCGCTCGGATCCCCCACGGCCACACGCTCACGCCCGCCTCATCGACCAGCAATCAGAAAAAGAAAATCGCCAGGAGACGTGCAACGCCACCAGTCGACTCCGGCTCCCTCGCCCGGGGGGGGGGAAAGGGGGAAGGGCCAACGCTCCTGCTCAAACGGGTCCCATGAGAGCGATAGGACGTCGACGACGCTCGATGCGGCAGGTCCGCGTGAACGATGGCCCTCGCGGCCGTGCCCACGCACGCACCCCGACTGAATACATGTCCCAGCTTCCGACGTCCCGTCCAACCTGGCGCGCGCACCAGAATCCGAAATCCACCAAGTACTCAGCAAATACCACCGTAGCTCTCCCGGAGCCAGCTGCTGGGGTTCGCCCCAAAACAGGCCCGGGTCTGTGTCCCTTACTTGCGGGTAGCTGCAGCCCTGAGTCCGCAACCCCGGGCGCAGCTGCATCGGAGGGACAACGCAGAACCGCCTGCGGCCGGGGCCCATTGACTGCTGAGAGTCTGAGACCTGGACGCGGGGTTCTGGCGTCGTTGAATGAGGTTCTCGCCAGTCGGCGATCACATACGCCAGTCCACGTACCCACGTCCTAGCTGCATGCTTATTTCCCCTTCCGGCACAGATAGGCGAGCAGCCCCGCCCCTTCCGCGGCAGGTCTTGCTCCTGCGCCGGCGCGCTGGCTAGAGCCCAATGGCGGCAGTGGGATTGAGAATGGACGGCGGGCGTCCGGGCTGGAGAGGGACCGAGAGGTGGCGGAGTGGGGGGAGGATGGCCGGTGGAGGAGGGGAGGGACCATGGCAGCGGACACGGACGCACTCTGAATCTGACGTGAGCGTGCCAAAAGCATCGCGGGAGAAGACAAGCGAGCCTGGGAGGAAACCCGCAGCTCGCGTCTCGCGGCGTGCGGCCATTTCCACCGTCGGCGCGGACGTAGCCGCCAGGCGTCCACGGTGTGCATGTGTGCACGCTCATCTGTCTTCCCGCATCCCGCATTCGCATTCGCATGCGCGCTCGCCTCCCGCTTCCATTGCTCCTGTCCGCTGCCAGAGCTACCCGTCGGCTCCCTCCCCTGTCCCCGTCCCCGTCCCCGTCCCGCGCTCGGCTTGCGTCGCACACCCCGCCCTCCCAACCGATGTCTGCGCGTCTTCTCCCATCGGCTGGGCGTGCCCCCGGGACATGCACGCTGGAGCCTAGACTGCCTTGGGTTTGCATATGAATACGAATCCCTCGGATGCGGTTCGCCTTCGCCCGGGCTCGCGTCCGTAACGTGCTGGAATGACTCGCGCAGAACACGAAGCCTTCTCAATCTTGCCCGCCAGGGCTGGCGATGCGATCCCCACACGGGCTACGGCAATGGCTTCCGGGCCCCTGCTCGTCGCCTCCCCGCGCGAGGAATTACGAGAACAGGATGAGAACGCGAACACGGCGCAGAATGGGGCGAACCCAGAGAAGAGACAAGAAGCTGCCCCCTCTCGCGTCGCAGGATGCAGAGTGCTCGCGCGGTCGCCAAAGAAGCAGCAGGGCCTCCCAAACCCCTATGGCCTGAGAGCGGCGCGAATCGACCAACGAGTGGCTGCAAGTCTGAATTCTGTGCCCGCCTTCTCCCTCGCTCCCTCCCCGGCACAAGGCCCAGCTGATCGAATTCGAGGGCTCGAGCTCTAGCTCTCGTCGGAGATTCGAGGGGACACCGACCCCAAAATACCAAGAGGCAGGAGGCGAAACGAATGCGCATATGCGTCGCGCGTGCGGTAGATACAGAATTTTCCATACTTCCACTGCACCTGCCTCAGCAGGGAACCCCCTTTGAGAAAACGTCGATAGCGCAGCAGAACCAGCAGCACACGAGCGCATCCGAATCCTGGCACTTCACATCGTCGCATTCTGTGACCACAATCCGCTGGCGAGTCTAGCCCCGCATTAGAATGCATTGTATGGCAGGTCCCAGGGAGTGCAGGAGCAACGTGCCCGTTGGCTGAGACGTCCCTGGGAGCCGGGATGCGGGCGCGGTTCGCGGCCCACCGCGCGCGTGAAGGGAAGAGAGAAGCGTTGTCTGCAGCTGCTGACGGCCCCCAGATATTTTCTGTGCGAGCGAGATTGACGTTATGACTTCATGTCGCGCACCCTGCGTTCCTAGTCCGGCCACACGGTGCAACCTCGCCCGCGACCCCGATGCGGGTGCACGCCTCACCCCCGCCTTATGTGCGACGCGAGCAGGCACGTCTGCGTCCCAGTCTCATGCCTGCAGTCGCCTGCCCTGCGCGCAGCACCACGGACACCCGGCCCAGTCATACCCACGATGAGATGAGTAAGCAGAACCAGCATTACCAGCAGCACTGGCAGGAGAATGCGGCACCACAGCTACCTGCCTCCCCTTCGCGCTCAGCCGTGTGGTGTTCTGCGAATGCGGATCCACTCGCGATGCGCGCGCAATGTGGCAACGCGTCCTGCCAGGACGCGCGTCGGCTGAGGGCTAGGTCTCGGGGGTGCGCCATGATGCACGCAGCGGCGTGCATAATGTAGGTTCAGACCTCGGTCAGCAGCCAGCGCCAGGCGGGAAGGGAACCCTAGGCCTGATAGACCGGCCGACGTCGAGATCTGCCCTGAACGTAACTCAACCCTAAACGCCTGCCTGCCTCTGAAGTTGGCACGCAGCAGACTGAACCTTGACTCAAGGCTCGCGCCGCCCCAGGCGCACGTCTGTCGCCATATGCAGCTAACGGGCTGCGCCGCACCGTCATGCCCGCGCGTCCCGATCCCGAAGCCAGGTGCGAAGGCCCCGCGCGTCACGCCGTCCGATGGGGCTCGGGTGTCGCAGCCTCTGAGGCGCGGGCCAGAGCTAAAGTCACAGAGACTCCGACGCTGCCTTGACTATTTCGAGGCCTTCATCGTCCGCCATCGATATCAGGGGGGCCCACGTTCACGATGGTGGCGTCGCCAAGCCGCCTTCTCCGCCTTGCTGGTGCGGCTTAAGGGTGTGCGCGGGACAAACGGGGTAGCACGGCCCTGCGCGAAGCGGCGTCAGCTGCATTCAACGGCGAGTGGACGGGCATTGGAATGAAGTTATGCACACGGCTTCCAGGGATGGCTCGCGCCCCCGCGCGCCTCCGGGACGTGCTGGTGGACATGGGAAACAGGCAACGCATGGGGTCGGCGTTTGGCACCTTGCGGCCCCTCCAACGCTGCAAGAGATGGGTCTAACGGCCGCGGCGGCTAGCTAATAGCTAATAGTAGAAGAGGAAGGGCGGAGGGCAGGCCATGCTTTGCAGTTGGTCAGAGTTGAAGGCAGGCTAGAAGGCCACCATGTTGGGAGTCAGACACGTCCGTTACCAGTCCGCTGGCCCCCGCGAGATGTTCATGCACTGATATCGACTGATATCCTCGCTTTTGGGCGAGATGGTCCTTGGAGACCTGAAGAGCGGGGAGGAGATACGATTGCCGTTGCCGGGCTCGTCGACAATACAATAAGTTAACTGAATGCAGAGACACTGGCCGGCAAGTCCGCACCCCTGGCCAAGGAGAGGTCGCGGAGGTAGTAGTGCATGCCTTGGAAACAAATGCGTGCACCGTCGCAAGGCCGTAAGCAGGCGGGGACGAGTGCGAGCATCCAAGCAGGGATGTGGGTCCCCATGACGGGCGAGTGATCGCAGAAGGAGCGGTGGTGTCATGCGCGAGCCGCCAGGACGACCACGCCCCTCGCCATTCATTCGACCAAGTGATCTACGGCAGATGAAAGCAAATCAGCGTCCAGGAATAGGCTCAACCGCGATCGAGCCCTGCCCGTATCTCGCCCTGCTTTCTGAAGACCGCGAGGGTTCGCTGCGGCCCACCGCCTCGACCACCACGAGGACCGAGGCATGAAATCTGAATTAAGGAGTGCTGCGTACCTTTCAGGGGGATCACAACCGGCATATAATCGGGAATTTCTGCGTAATGCATGTGGCCGCGGAATTTGTATCGTACGCACAACGTCTTCGGGACCCCCGCGACAGGGTCGTAGAAACCTGGAATGCCGGCCTATATTATAAAGGGAAGGAAGCGGGAATCAGCAAGAAGCACACGTCGCTGAGATGACTAAATGATGGGAAACACAGTTCAACATAACGGTAAGATAACAGCACTACCGCCTACCCACGACGCTCGGTCATCACTAGTGGGTCCTTGCTGCCCGTTTTTCCGGCGCATAGAAACGTCTGCCAGGCACGAAGAAAACTTGTGCGGAAGGTACGCACCAAAGCTTTATTTTAACGCAAGAACATGATAGGCAGCGGCGAAACGGACAGCAAGAAGCATGTTCGACTGATCAGGCCCATGCGGCGGCCGAATTCCGATGGTTTGGGTTGAGTAGACTCAAGGGAAAACATCCGTGGACCTGGGGTCATCAGGCTACCGCAAAGACGACGGCCTTATCATCGAGGGAAAGACCGGATAGGCCGGCCTACGGCACCGTATACACCAAAAACGGAGGTAAAAGACTCAAGCGGCTCACCTTGCTTCGCTTTCCTGGAATATAGAGTTGACTAGAATTCACCAGGGCCTGCATGGGAATGGTGACGTCGACGGCGAGACCGTCGGTCCCTTCGTCCTGCTCGGATGGGCCATAGTGTGCCTCGAGGATTACTAAACCTGTGAGAGAGACCCAGCGAGGGTTAAAAGTCGATCCGCGAGATAAAAACAAATCATACCGTCACACGCCTCCTCGGCGCGCATATGTCTGACAGCCGTGTCCTGGAGCAGGGAAATAGTTTCATGCCTCTGACGGAGCAATTCCGACCTTTCTTCCTGGAGCTGACGACGCGCCTGTTGTAGGTACCTGTGAGGTCGAAGCATGAGAGGCGCAGAAAATTGCTCGGAAGCAGAACATCACACGGACATCACCCTCTGCATGCGGCGCCGGGGCCTTAACCTGAAATAATAAAGTGAAGCTAACGCAGTAGATGGCAATACAGCAGTCCAGAATCCCAGGTTCTCGTTATGTTCGTGCGAGAGGATGATCGGTAGGGATAGTGTCTGGCCATGGTACATCCCGCTGTCAATCCATTAGTCGGCCGACTTCTACGAGGACCAAATCGGCACCCACTCGATACGGAGCACAACCCCGTCATGATTGACACTGACGTTGGCACCTATGGAACTTTTGTCGTCACGCCACTCGCCACCAACTAACCAGGTGAGGCCAGCCAGCCCGAGGCGGCCTACAGTGTAGAACGTCACGCCAAGCTCCAAGAAGGTTACACCATAACGTCCATTGAGCCCAGACCCGAGGCCCGCAAGATCCAATCCGATCTGCCAGTCGCTCGAATAGAGCGCAAGGCCAGAAGAAGACGGCGCGCGGAATGGCGACTCCGTATGTGGCGGCTCGTCGTCCGCCGTTCGATCAGGCGAACTGTCGTGGAATGCCGAAGACGTTACACCAACCGAGATTCTGGGGCCTGAAGGCGTGATGGAAGCTTCCAGCGTGCCCTGCGTAGAGGATTTCGGGAAGAGTCGCCGATATATTGATACGGTAAGAGGCGGTAGCAGGATTGGCCTGTTTCGTCTCGGGACGAAGGGCTGTAGGACGTGCGCAGGGCTCAGCTCAGTTTGGCACGCGACGACGTAATCGTCGGTCCGACATGTGCTTTTCAAGATGAGCCCGGACACACTGAGGACACTCGTCGTTGCCTAGAGAATTTCCAGAAGATAAGGCGGACTCATTACGCGGGAAGGTGTGGGTGAGAGCACAAACCTCAAAATTCAGACGGGGAGAAAACTGATGTCGCACTGTTCCCATCATCGTCGAACCGGCATACGACTTGTTGGGCGCCGCGGCGCCGAGTGTAACACGACTAGTCAGCTGCAACCATGTTTTCTTGGTGATGTCTGTCTAAACTTGAACATCAGGCCTCTGGAGCACACCGGGGACGCCCACAAGACCTGCCTGCACACGGTGCCTGACGGTAAACTTGTTCTTTCGAACCTGGCCAAGTGCCAGGCGGAAGTTCTGCAAAGGAGGGGCCGGCGAGCCATCCGCATCCTCGTACTCGTCGTCGAAAATGGACGAGAGGTCGAAGCCGACGATTACGTTACCCTTGGGATGGAGGGCCTGCTCGACGCGAAGGCGATCTAGCTCACGCTGCTGACGCCGCAGCTCTTGCTCAAACTGTGGCCAAACATGTTTACGTCAAAGGGCGTTTATCGCAGAAAGACATGGGAAGCTTGCCTGCTCTTCTGCAAGGTGATGGAATTCGGCGGTTTGGAGGAGCTGGAGGCCTTCTGGGCCTGCGCTGACAGAGCGTCAGTGTGTGCAAATGGGAAGCATGACGTGGCGGGGAAGCTGGACCTAGGATGTCGTAGGCACGGCTGCATTGAGCATGAGCAGAGTTCAGGAAAGGAGGGGACTCTAAGCACGAACGCACCGTCTGACCGGATCGGACAAGACTGTAAACCGTGGCAAAAAGTTGAGAATGCGGACAAGCGAGCGGGTGCAAAGTGGTCACGCACCCTCGTACGCCTTCTGCACCTCGAGAAAGCGCTGTGTTGCCGCCTCCTTGCGAGCTTCGTTCACCTGCTTGTCCGGATGGAAGACGATGGAGAGCTGCCTGTACCGTTCGCGGATTTCCTGGTCCGAGGCTGCCTTTGGAAGGTTGAAGACAGAACTGCCCTAGCGCGTCAGCAGTGTCACTGTGGCGCAAGGGGTGGCAAGGATGTGTTCACTAGAAATACTCCTTGTCGCCAGCGGGCGCGGCTGGGGGCAAGGGACGGTCGGCGTTACCTGACATCTGGCACCGCAAAAGCGCAAAGGGTCCTGGGAGACGGGGTTTAGGATTAGAGCATCCAAAGAGGGAGGCGTGAGAGCAGCAGCAGTACACCAGAAACGACGATGAGGGTCGAGTCCAAGACGAGCACAACCTTGACGTCGTCGCTGGGCCCAGGTCTGAAGGAAGCGCCAAGACGTAATAGAGACCGCGACTGCCAACGGCTTCCTCGCTTCCTTGTTAAGGGCGTCAACTTACTGCGCTAATGGCCTAGTAAACGTCAAACGCAGGGCGCCTCGTGTGTGAGATCACAGCCGGGCCACCGGGACGCCGGAGCCCGCTTCTGTCCGCCACCGCGTCGCGTCTCGTCGCTGCTGTCTCTCCCATCCTCCCCCACCCGCCACACGCTACACATCCTCTGGCGTCGGACCATGTCATCCGCCCAGACAAATCCAAAACCCTCCCCCGCTCTCGCAGCGGTCACCTCGGGCGAGGCCAAGGCTCGTGGCGCCAACCGATCCACCAAGCTTGCTGGGAAGTTGAAGGTCCTGCCAGAGCACGCCGAGCCGGTCCTTGAACAGGCTAAGGTTCAGCCGCCACCAGCGCCCCCAACAACCAAGGTCGACAAGACTGGCGAGGGCTCCGGCACCCTCGCTGACAGCGAGGACGACGATGCTGACGAAGAAGACGAGCCCGACGATGCTGAGGTACGTCGCCTCTCCCACCCCCTTCGGCGCGTGCATCCTGTCTCGACTCTCACCGCGTGGCCTGCCTTCCTTCTTCCTCCCATTGCCACCTTACGACATAGGTATATAATCAGATCGACCTCATTCCCGCCGGCACGGCGCGCAGGGATGCGCTTCGCCTCACGAAGAAGAAGGCCAAGTCGCTCCCCAGGGTGACCGCATATGCCACTGCGAGGTACGTTCCCACTCACACACATTCCCATATCTGCACTCGCCTCGAACCTGGCCGCCGTGCGTCACCTTCCGGCGGAAACGTTCATGCATTCATAACGCGGTCTGGACAGCTCCTACCGCTTCCCTGAACTCATGAAGTTCTTCAATGCTCGCCGCGGCTCGTACCACACCAACCCCCGATTCATAGTCGATGTGATCTACACCCCATACGTCTATGAGCCCCCTTCTGCCCAGCCCACCGCCCAGTCTGGCACCCACGCACATGTCCACTTTCAGACTGCGTCTTCCCACAACCAGAGCAGAACGGGGGACCTTCTCGGGGTTCCCGAGCTTGCCCTTGGCGACTCAGGGACCGACATGCAGGACCAGTCCGGGGCGGAGCCGCGGGCAGGGACGGATGGCAAGAGCAGGAAACGGAGCAAGTTCTCCGAGACACCTACCGAGGCGGAGATATTTATCTTCGAATACGGCACCGTCGTGATTTGGGGTATGACAGAAGCGCAAGAGAAGAGGTTTCTTTCGTCATTGTAAGCGGCTTGCCACATGCTCTTTACGCATGCTTGCTGACCAGCTGTAGAAAACGCTTTGAGGTTGAGCGGCTAGGTACGTCTCGACCCTGCCATGGAATTGTCAGTTTGAAGGAGACGAACATCAGCGTAGCGCCGCAGGACGTGGAGATGGAGGACCTCAACTTCTATTACGCGAGCTACAGTCGGCAAGTAGTCATCATCTCGATCTGTTCCCGCGCGACATGCCCGCTGAATTCGAATAATCGTTCAGGATATACAACGATGTCATAACGTTAAGGAAAGGTTCAAGTTACATGTCAGTCCTTCTTGGCTGACTTCCGGGTCCGTGCTTAACGCCTTGACTTTCAGGACGAAGTTGTCGCTGTCACACGCACTCGCTCAATCTGTGAAGATATCATTGGTAGGGTTTCATCTCGGTGTTGGGACGTAAAGATGGTTTCTAACAGCAACACGCCAGTTCGAGAATCTCATATCAGCCACGATAGAGGACACGAAGGACATTCCCGAAATCATCAGCGCGACGGGCAAAATCGACATGAATCACAAGGAAATCATGAAGAAGATCGGCGAGCTCTTTCTGCTCCGCACGAACATTAATTCTGTCGGCTCGGTACTCGATTCTCCGGTGCGCGCGACCCATCTGTCCTAGCTCCCTTTGACATCGTCTCACGCACGAGCTCCGCGTTCTCCAGGAAGTGTTCTGGGTGCGTTTATCCTACGCTTATTCTGACGACGACGCCCGATCGTCACCCTGCCTACCGAACTCGCTCCTCCGCCGATACACGCCGCCGCCCTCTTTCTCCCCCTCCCCTCAGCTCTCCCCGCGCAGCTGCCTGTACGTATGTTGCCTGTGCGCGTAATGCTGACGTGTATCCGTCAGACGTACCCTGACCTCCAGCCGCTCTACGACGCCGCGCGGAGCTACCTCGAGATCCCACAGCGGATCGACCTCCTCAATTCGCGCGTCGAGGTCCTCCAGGACATGCTCCAGCTCCTCAAGGAGACCGTCACCTCCCGCCACGCCGAGCGCCTCGAGCAGATCGTCATCGCGCTCATTGCAGTCGAGATCGGTGCGTCCACTCTCCCCGCGCTCCCGCTCCGTCACGGTGTCATCTGACCTGTAGGCGATCGTCTTCCCTCTCCCTGCGTTCCCGCCCTGCCCCTCGCCCGTTCTATTGCCCGCCCGATTCAAAGTTCTCGGGATCATCACCATCCTCGTCGACCTATTCTCGTAAAGGATCGATGCTCTCTATCTCCTCAATTTCGGCCCCTGCCAGGGCCCTGTCCAGTCTACAGGCCAACCGCCGGGACCTCGCCCCGTTGGTGCCTCTCGGTGCGCACTATAATGCACTTCCATCACCGTGTTTGTTTGTATACCCCATTCCCCGCCGCACATTGTCCCTGGATTCACACTCCGCTGTCGTACGTACACAATGCACAGACTCTTCTTGGTCTTGGACCGTAGTATAATCGACGTCGTTGCCAACGCTTACTCAAACTCAACCCAATCGCAATCGCAATCGACGTCGACATCGCAATTGCATGCGCGAGCTGTCCAACATGCTTTCAAAGGTATCCGCGTTGTTTGCTACATAGTCATACAGTGGGTAAACGTGTACTAATACAGCGTGCAATGCTCCTAGAAACGTACATTACTATTACGACAGCAAGAGTCCACATGCTTGTCGGGCACGACTACAAGGCCCTGTCGAGCTCAAGGTTTAATGGCGATCTTGAGCGCCCCGCGGCTGCTCATCTTGTCGAGGGCGGCCTGGTAGTCCTCGATCTTGAACACGTCTGTAACCTACGCAAACATGATCGGATGAGCATCGTCGACGTGGCCCTAAGTTAACGTCACGTAAACGCGACTCACCATGCCCTTCAGGTTAATCTTGCCACCATCGAGGTAAGCCACGGCACGCGGGAAGCAGAACGCTTGTGAGAAGGAACCGATGATCTAGCGATAGGACTCCGTTAATATCTGGACAGCAGCCATTTCACGTTGTCGCTCCACGACCGCGCATATACTCACCCTTATCTCATCGCCGAAGATCTTCGAAGGTGGCCAGTGGATCAACGCCTTGTTCTCGTACACGCCATAGATCATGATGGTGCCTCCTCGGCGCACATAGTTGATCGACTCGTTTGCCAGCTTCTCCACACCAGTGGCCTCGACCACAATATCGAACCCGTACGGGTTGTCTTTTCTCAATTGCTCCCACTGCGGGCCGGGGTTCTGCCTGTCGAGCTCAATGTACTCATCCGCAGCGCCGAGCTGCTTCGCGATGTCCATCTTGATACCCTTATTCGCGGCGAGGACGACACGGTGCGCGCCGTTGAGCTTAAGCAGCTGCGCAAGGATCAGGCCTGTCGGGCCGGCACCAAGGAGAAGCACCTCAACGCCGACTGGAGGGTTGAGCTTATCGAGGCCATGGAGTGCGCATGCTGCGGGCTCGAGGAGGGTCGCCTCCTCGTCGGTGATGTTCTTGATCACGTAGCACTTGCGTTGGTGGTAGACGATGTATTCTGCGAAGCCGCCGTCGAGGGTGACGCCGCGTGCGTGGAAGTTTTCGCAGAGAACGGGCTCGCCCCGCCTGCAGTAGAAGCAGTTATCGCACTATGTAGCGGAGAACGAGATGGTCGTGAGTATACGCGGGGGTGCGTACTTGTCGGAGCTGGTAAGAGGACGGACTTACGGAGATACCGACGTCTGCGACAACACGGTCACCGATCTCGAAGTCCTTGACATTCTTGCCCTTCTCGACGACACGGCCGATCGCTTCATGGCCCGGAATGAGCTGCGGGGAAAGGGCATAGACGTAAGCAAGGTTGCTGCCGCCGCACGGTCATAATGCGCCCATGGCGCCCATGAATGATGCACGGAGATAACGATCATGGAGACTCACGGGGAACTTGGCGATGAATTCTCCGTCGTGGATGTGTGCATCTGTACCGCACACGCCACAGAGGGTGACTATATGCGGTCAATGATGGCCATGGGGGGAAGAGAGGGCGAGCTTAAGTCCGTGAAAAGCGATGACCATGGAATCAATGGACTGGTACGGTACCCTTGAGAAGGAGATCGTCGTCCCCGCACTTGGGAATGGGGACCTCTCTGATGTCAAACTTCTGAGGCTGGTCCACGGATCAGGTTAGATGGGATGTGGCGTCCACGCGGCAGCAGAAAGGAGAGACGTAAGACGTACAGCGCTGTAGTAGAGGGCCTTCATTGTTCCTTCAGGCATGTTGGGCGGCGGGCAGAAGTGGAGTTTGTTGGGTCAGACGATGGTGGGGGGTGTTGAGTGCGGAGAGCAAGGTATGCAGGACTGAAAAGCGATGGTGGGGGCTTTGGCTGATCTTTATCTGGCTGTCAAAGGGCGCCACCTTCGAGGAAGCAATCCCAGTCCTTGGTCGTCCGCTCACTCGCCCCCGGCCCGTGACATCATAGGGCTCGCTTTTCGCCCTTTCGGCTGCACGGCTGCAGCCCTGCCGCGGGAGCAGACGCTCGCGTTGTGCCCAAATTGGTATGAGCAGGACACGGTCGTGACCTGTGACGCGACGCGCTCCTTCCTATTGCGGCGAGGGCCACGAGTTTTCTGCGTGGTTTTGCCGCGAAAGCGAGGGCGAGCAGGCACAGGCCGACGAGCGAGTGCGTCATCGAGCATGTTATCAGTACCCCCGTTTCCCGACGAGAAGATCGGCGCAACACACCTCGTTACCTCATCCCCGTCTCCTGCACAAACCCTCGAATATTCCCCGCCTCCGCATCCGCCAGCACTGCATGTCTTGCCAGCTAACGTTGTGGCCTGAACCTGTGATGGTATACTTCACGTCTACTGCGTCCCGATAAGTACATACAAGCACCGCCCCTCGACCCCAGGTTCCGTAGATCCCATCCTCACCTCGTCCAGGAGGTTTCACTACCGACCTCACGACGAGGCTCGCCCGACCGCTCCAACCCCCTTGCGCGAGAGATCCTTCGACCACTCCCTCAGAATGTGCTTCTGGACCTTGCCGCTCGCCGTCTTCGGGAGCTCGTCAGGCATCCCATCCTCGCCTACGAACCATACCCAGGCCGGAGCGTTCTAGTGATGCCATTGTCAAGGTACGCCACCAACGTCATGCAATGGGACCCGATACCAAATGCCGCCATTAGCTGCGGACACACACCACGCCTAGCTATCGTCGGCGGACGCACCTGTGGGTTCATGCCCTCCACGACGACACGTCTCACATCTTCCTTCGACATGCTCTCGTTCCCTTCCCGCACAATCCACGCGCCCACGACTTCTCCGTACTTGACGTCAGGGACAGACACGACGGCCGCCTCGCGGATTTCGGGGTGCACGGTCAGGGTGTTCTCAATTTGCACCGGGAAGAGGTTCTGAACGCCACAGAGACACCAAGCCACCGGAGGGCGTCAGCACGACCCATTACCTCAACGCACACGATGTCTCAATGTATCAACACGCACCTCTCCACCTCGGATAATGATGTCCTTGATCCTGCCCACGACTGCCAACTCATGTCAGTTAGTGTTCCTCGGCACCGTGTATTCGCGAACCACGCACTTCGAAGGTATCCTTCCTCGTCCATGATGCCTTCGTCCCCCGTGTGCATCCACAGCGTGCCATCCGCATCGCGTTTCATGACACGCTCCGTCTGTTCCTCGTCGTTCCAGTAGCCCTTCTGCAGGACGTATCCGGCGGTAAGGAGCTCCCCGGGCTTGCCGATGGGCACGACGTTGCCCTTGAGGTCGACGAGCTTCGCCCGCACGTGGGGCAGGATCTGACCCACGGTCTGGATACGCTTGATCACGGGGTCGTTCGTGACGCTTTGGAAGGTCACTGGACTGTGAGCAGAAATGGATGAACCACAGAGTTAGAACCCTTGCGACTATCATGCACACCTCGTCTCCGCTGGGGGAACGAAACACGGAAGCGAATGAGAGTCTGTCCAGCATGAAACCATCTATGCACGTACTCATGCCATAAGCGACAGTTAGCTCCGTTAGGTTCAGCCTCTCAATGAGCTGCTTCATAAGCTCCGTGGGTATTGGAGATCCAGCTGCTATGCCCGTCCTTCGAATGGGGCACTCAGTCAGTCAGCGTACGACGTGAATTGTAATGTGATCAACCCACCGGAGGCTTCGAACGTCAACTGTCTGGCCCTCTTCTCGCCTCCGCTGTACCTCCGCCAAGACGCCAAGGAAATGAGTTGGGACACCATGTAGCGCTGTGCAGTGTTCCTCGGTTACAGCATCCGCGATCGATGGTGGGTCGAAAGTTTCAGAGGGGTATACGATACATGCGCCATGGGTCCATGCAGCGAGATTACCTAGGACGAGGCGTATATGATCAAATATTATTAGTTTGAGGAGACTCCATGAAGAGTTTGCAAAAGGTCGACTTATCAAAGCAATGAAATAATGGCGGGACATTGCCTGCGAAAGTGCGATCGTGAGCTAAATTCTGGCCTCGAAAATAAACCTGAGCGCATACAGAGGACATCCTCCTCAGTTAGGCGCATACAACGCCCAATTGCCAGACCATTGTTCAGCAGGTTCCGGTGCGTCAAAGATACGGCTTTCGGCGCGCCAGTGGTCCCACTGGAGCTCAACGGTCAACATGCTTCCGCGACGAATGAAACGAAGACACCAAACCTTGTGAACTGCATATTGATGACCTCCTCATTGTCCAACCCGGCCGTGAGCTCCTCGACCCTCCGTTTCTCCGCACCGTCTTCCCGCCACACGAGCACCTCGCGGAAGTCGATGGCGGGCCGGACGTCCGCAATGTCCTCCTGGAAGCGCTTGAAGTCCCCAGTGTTGTCCACCACGACGAGGTTCTTCAGCTCGGGGAGCGCGGCCTCCTGAATGTCACCTGGGGCCGAGTTTGCGAGCGCGGGAAAGGCTTCACAGAGCGTGCGCATGTATGCGGACGTCCGGAGATACGGAACAACGAAGAGGTGGGAGGCTCCGACAAGGTTGAGGGTTTTTATCTGTTCGAATAGGATCCGTCAGATGTGTGTTGCTCCTTTGAAGCAAAGCTTAAGTGCTAGTAGGTCATATGAGGACGATGATGACGTGTGGACTATGTATGAGAACAGGCCGGAAGCGTTTAGCCCCTCCTTCAAAGCCCAGTCGGGATTCACGGTGTTCGCATCCAAGCCTCACGAGTCGACTGATGTCCTGACCCTCGCCGAAGAACCGAACTAGCACTCACCAGCTCAGGTAGTCTGTACGCCGGGTTGAGCGTGACCAGGATCGCCCCGATGCTCGCACACGCCCACTGCAAACACGCATATGCACTGTCCACCCCACGCACAACCAACAACAGTCAACTCGTTGCATTCAATCCCATACCCCCCAACCCCATCCCCAACATCCACCACCACACCACCGCAAGAGCTGAGACCCGCGACGCACCTATTGTTGCCCAGGATCACCCCGACCCTATCCCCCTTCTTCACGCCCATCCCGAGCAGCCCTCGCCCCAGGGCCTGTATGTGCCGATCGAACTCCGCGAAGTCCCACGCAAGGTGCGGCGCGTCCCCGAGGTTGCGTCCCCGCGGGCCCCCGAACGGCCGCGGCCCCTCCTTGCGCGCGACGAGGGCGGGGCGCGAGCCGTACACGCGCAGGATGTCGTCGCGGAAGTACACTGGGAGCGTCTTCTCGACGAGTGGCGGGTGCGTGGGCCCTGCGACTTCCGACAGTGTCAACGGCCGAGCTTGAGGTGCATGGGAATTGGATGAAGGAGGAGGGCGTGTTGAGAGACGGTGCAGCGCGAGACGGGCGCGTGCCGGAGCCTTGTGCATGTTCGCAGAGGGCGCAGAGCTGCCTAACAGAGAGCAAGGCGGTCAAGGGGGGCGGCGGAACGGTGGGCACGCATCATCCGCCCTTCTTAACGTCATGGGAGTCTGCCATGCCGTTGGATGTGGGGGGGCGCTTTCGCTGCGGGCCGCCAATAACCGTTAGCGACCATCTGCCGATCGCGCGCATACGTCCAAGCGTCGAGGATTCGAGTAAGCAGGGCTGAGTATTTGAGATCCCGTGGCGGGCACCAGGCGAATCAACGAGCGGACTTACCGGCGTCCAACGGGGGTTGTGGTCGGTAAGAAGAGTTCAGCGTCTGCTGCAGCCTCCAGCGATCGCTCCAGAAGTGGCGTTAGCGTGCTTACTCCAGCGATAACAAGTCATAAAAAACCAAGTATCTATCGGTTATTACATTATCAAATAGCACGAACGCGTCAGGTCATCCAAGAAAGTCTGAACGTCGATCGATTGGAACACGTCTAGCACTCGCGCTGCGGCGTGGAGAGAAAGGTAAACATGGTCATGAAGTACCAGCATTATTGCTCTGGACGAGGAATGGTCAGTGCTGCTGCAGCTTGAACCTCTTCAAGGTCTTTCGTCTTGTTTCCGGAAGAATATGAGCACTCCTTCTCCCAGTCAGATGGTGTTAGCTGCTTCACTCGCTCGCGGAATGCGGCAAACGTGCAGAACTCTGGGTGACCAGGAAGGTGCTTCCCTTCCGCCTCACAGAATGGGAGAGGTTTGTTCTCATTTTGGTATCGCACGCGGACATCTGAAACAGTTGTCAGTCTGGGTAGAATAGAGCACCAAGGGGGCTACACGAACAGTGTTCGGAGGTCGAGTTCGGAAGGAATGAGAGGACGTTCTGCCACACTGAACTGGGAGCAGCTGCTTGTTGCCGCTTCTTGAACAGTTCAAATGTAACAGTCGCGGTGAAGGCAGGCCACCTAGTGAGAAGCGAACGTAAGCATGTGCGTCACACACACAGAATGGCTAAGGCGCACTTCTCGTCAAATACTTCTAACGTGCTTGCCAAGCCGGCAAGGCAAGTGTCGTGGGTGGTGTGAATGAGAATCTTGGTGGGATCGGCGTCACCCTTCTCTGATTTGGCCTGCATCTTCCGGGTCAAATCGCTGAGCAGTCGGCCCATACCTAACCTGCGAACTTCCTCAGTGCGGTCTAGTCCACCGCGTTAAGGTCAAGACCATGTGAGGATCTAATGCACCAATGTAATGAATAAATCGGGCGTCTCACACCCTGCGAACCATTCTGCGACAACAGCTTTTTCCTGCGAAGGAGACATCAGACGGTAAGCAGAGAATTTCATAGAGTTCCGTAGAGCATAACTATTTGGACGCACAATTGTATCCAGGACTCCATCCTCCTTGAATTCAGATGGGAACTTCACGTCATGTGCCTCAGCGGCGCGAATCTGTCGTCCAGTTGAGCGCACAGCGGTCATGAGTCGCATATTCATCGAAACCGTACCGTGTCTAAAATGCCAGAAGCCCGTGGCTTTCCATCCAGGCGGATCGGGTTGCCCCCGATATATTTGGACAATTTCTTGTCCAGAGGTTCCAGAGTCCTGTTCCATATAGCGGCAGCAGCTAGAGACAAGCCAACCCATAAGCTAAGTCATTTAACGGAAACATCGAATGTTACCTTGCGCAAACCCGACTTCGAGGATCTCAAGCCGCTTGCATGCCATGGTATTTCCGAAGAGGTTCTCATCCTTTCCATTCCTAGGTGGCGCGGGTTAGGACAACACACATTCAACAGGCAAACTCACCTGCGTGTAGGCATGCAGAACTCACCTAATTCTCAGGTGCGGCGTAAAATCAGACGCCGACTTGGACACAGGGTACAACCCATGAATAAGCTGTTGTAGCGATTCAATAGTACGTGGCACGTTCGTTGAGCGCAAGTATATTTCGTCATTAGAGCGGACGACATCAGGTAGAAACTTCAGTCTTCGCCACAGATGTCAACGCATGGTTAACTTCGGAATGAGAGTGAGCGGAGAGCTAACCTGTCAATGTAAAGCTTCCTGAGGCCACTCCCGAGATTGTACGTCGACTGTTTATAATGTGAGCACTAGGACGTTTCGGCAATCTGGTGCACTCACTTCTCGTCCGGTGTCCGTGAGCTCACCCAATAGGCTAGAAGGACCCTCAATGAGCCATCCGAAGCACCAGGAAGGCGAGCGAGACAGGTACTCACCACTGACCCACTACAGCAGAACCATCTCCTCGTTCTACGACACGGCGTACGCGCAATTCCTCCGCTTTCGATCCTGCCGGAAAGGCTGTTGTCCCACCGTCGGAACTTACACTGGCAACTGCAGCGTGGAATTGACGCGCGGTATTGCAGAACATCCAGTCCTCTGGGATGTTGGCGGGAGGTCCAGCCATACGAATACCGACTGGTGTGCGTTCGCCTGTTCTCGGGCAGAAGAAAAGGGACGGAGATTCATTCGTCGGAAGTGGTGTCATGGAAGTAATGACGGACGTACCGTGCCGAACGTAGATGTGAACCTGCTCCAACTCCAGCTCCGCGGGGGCCACAGGATACCCGTCGACGTCCAAGGGCACATGGCCCCTTGTCACAGCGTTCCCGGCTGAACCGTTGCTTTCCATGAAACCCGCGCTTGACCGGGAGTCTGAGCTTCTACTATTGTGTGCGCGCGTTTGTATAAATAGTGCTCCGTAAAACAGCGGTAAGAAAGCAGCAAGCAGGGCGAAGCGTCGCGAGGACATGCAACCCAGGGCGGCCCTCAGAGGTAGAGAACTGTGGTATCGCGCGAGGGTCGTAGAAAGGCGGGCGTGAGGTCGTGTGTCGCCGGGCAAAGGGTGACCGGTGAGCTCAGGCTGACGCGCAGGCTGGTGGTGTACATAGAGACCGGGAACGCCCGACGCAAATCCCATTTGGAATGCAAGCGCCCACGTTCTTTCCAAACCACCATCTCCAACCCTCTTGGGTTGCCCTCAATCAAATCAACCACCAACCCATCAATAACATGCCAGCATCCTTTTTTTTGTTTATATATATATATATACGTTTCTCACATCCATCTTGATACAAGACCACGCCGAGGAACTGCACCGCACTGTATCCCCAACGAGCGATGCCGCCTACCTAAATGCTAAATCGAGAAGCGCCCGTCACGTGCACCACCTAATTTTTGGCGTTCGTCGCAGACTTGGGTCTTCCCAGCCTTCGTGCCCCCGATTCCTAGAGCTCGTTCCTCTCTCTTCCTCTCACATTTTTCTACACGACACGCCGGACTACGTTTTTACCCCATGGGCGCAACACAGGATCCAAGCGCGGTCAAGGTTTACACCGTAAACGGAGAAGCATCTAGTTCCTCTTCTGCACTCCCGGACTGGCTTACCCAGAAGCGTCAAGCCAAGGGGAAGGGGAAGAGGGTCATTCGGGAGCAAGTCGAGGGAACAATCGAGCTTATCCAACACTTCGACTTTCCGGAGGCAAGTAACAAGATTAAGACAACTCGAGATGGGCACCACGCCGTCGCGACTGGGACATATAAGCCACAAATTCGCGTATGGGACTTGGACCAGCTCTCTCTCAAATTCGAGAGGCATACGGATGCAGAAAATGTCGACTTTGTTGTGAGTGAGTCTTTTGCTGTCTCACCTAAGTTTCTGGACGACCAGACGTCCTCACATTCCCCACGACTCCTAGATGCTTTCGGATGATTGGACAAAGTCAATACACCTCCAAAACGACCGTTCTGTCGAATTACACACACAAGGTGGTTTCCATTACCGCACCCGTATACCCCGCTTTGGTCGCGCACTCGCATATCACTTCCCCTCGTGCGACGCTCTTTTCGCCGCCTCCGGTCCTGAGATCTACCGTCTCAACTTGGACCAGGGACGTTTCCTCAACCCATTATTGCTGCAAGGAGATGGCGGAGAGGATATCGCGGGCGTGAACGTGATCGACATCAACCCCGCCCACCAACTGTTCGCGTTCGGCGTAGAGGGGAATGGCACGGTCGAGCTTTGGGACCCCCGCTCGCGCTCGAAAGTGGGTACTCTGCGTCTACCGCGCGAGCGGCTTATGCCCATGAATTCGACTACACCTTCTGCTCTTCCTGGCATCGACGACGGCGCACGACTGGCTCCGCTTTCAGTCACTGTAATAGCCTCGAGGCAGGACGGCTTGTCGTATGCAATTGGAACGTCGTCCGGGCACACCCTATTGTACGATATTCGGTCGGCTAGGCATTTGGCGTTGAAAGATCAAGGGTACGGCTTGCCTGTAAAGAACGTGAGCTGGATAGAGGGCGGCAGTCGGATGGCTGGCGAGGGATACGTCCTCAGTGCAGACAAAAAGGTTGTCAAGATCTGGAACCGCAATACAGTGCGTCACGCGTTATTATTCCATGCACCATGCACCAGGAGTAGCACTCGTATCCTAACTGTATGCGCTAGCCGGAGTCCAACTTCACGTCCATCACCCCTGCGAGGGACATCAACGATATCCACCACGTACCGGGGACCGGTCTCATGCTGCTGGCGAACGAGGGCATCAAAATGACGACGTACTTCGTCCCCCAGCTAGGTCCCGCGCCCAAATGGTGCAGCTTCCTCGAGAACCTCACCGAGGAGATGGAGGACCAGACGACACGCACCGCATACCAGGATTACAAGTTCATCGACCGCCCCGAGCTCGCCAAGTGCGTCCCAGTTATACCGCTGCCTCTCTTGTGCCTGCTTGCTCACTCTAGTTGCATCCGCGTCTCCTCAGGCTCGGATTAGACCACCTCGTCGGCACGCCGGCGCTCAAGCCGTACATGCACGGCTACTTCGTCTCCCTCGAGCTGTACGACGCCGCACGCGTCATCGCGAACCCATACGTTTACGCCGAGCACCGCGAGCGCATGGTGCAGGAGAAGATGGACAAGCTGGCCGAGACGCGCATCCGCACGAAAAAGGACGCCGGGGCCGGGGTCAAGGTCAACAAGGCGCTGGCGGAGAAGGTCAGGAAGGAGGAGGAGCGGGCGCGCAAGCGAGAGGAGCGGAAGGCGACGAAGAAAGCCAAGACTGCGGCAGACGAGGAGGGCGAGGATGCGATGGATGTGGACAAGGAGGGCAGAGGGGAAGAGGGAGAGGAAGAGGGTGTCAACGCGGGGAAAGCGGGCCTGCTACACGACCCGCGCTTCGCTGCCGTGTTCGAGGATCCCGAGTTTGAGGTGGACGAGACCAGTAGGGAGTTCGCGCTGCTTAACCCCTCAGCCGTCGCCCAGCGTCAAAGCCGGGAAGTCGGACGGCCTAGAGGCAAGACGGCTGTGGAGGAGGAAGACGATGAGAGCGACAAGTCCTCGTCGGATCCGCTGAGCGAAAGCGATGACAGCGAAGGGGACAAAAGCGGGAGCGAGAGCGAAGATAGCGACGATGCAGGCAGTACGTCCAATCGATCCCTTGTTGACTTGCGAGAGAGCTAGATGCTTACGGTTTCGTCTGTGCAGAGCTCTGGCAAGACGACATCCGCGCCCGGCTGGCTGCCCGCAATGCCGCCCCCAAGCCTACCCGTGCACCGCCAAGGCGTGACCCGAAGGTCCGCCTTGTGCCCCTGCAAGCGCATGATTCCCGGAGTGACCGCGGGGTGGACAAGAACGCGACCTTCGGCAAGCGTCGTTCACAACTGGGTTCCAAGGGCAAGCAGCGCGCGTCGGCGCACGGCTCGGATATCCTCCACGCTGCCGACGGCGGTATGGAGATGACATTCGTGCCCAGGACGAGTTCGTCGGGCGCTGCTGATGACGACGACGATCTTGGCGGTGGGAAGGCGACACAGCGGAAAGGGAAGGAGAAGGGGCCCAAGCGGAAGGGTGTGGAGGTGTTTGGTGCAGGCATGGAGCGCGGCGGGGACGAGCCCGAGGTTGAGATGGCCGAGTCGGAGAGGAGCGGGCGGACGAAACGACGGCAGGGCATGCGGAGTGGGAGCAGAAACACGTTCAGACGGATGTGAGGGTGCAATGTCTCCTGTATTCCTCCTTTTGCTCGCTTCTCCGCTTGTCGTGTGTCTGTGCCTGTCAACCGCGGTTTCTGAACGCTGCATGCTCACTGTGCTCGGTGCCCAACATCCAAGCTCCAGCTTGCAATATTCATCTGTTCTGACCATATGCATATGGCCGCTCGCAACAAATTATCCATATATTGTCTGCCTTGAGAGACCACTTCGGACCATAACGATTGAAGACAGCACGCGTGAACATGTGTACTTACAGTTATATTGCCTTAACCTCATGGTTTGCTGTCATTAATTTCTTGTGTACGGCACAAAGTGAATAGGAACACGATGTCCGTTCCGCGCATTTCAGTGTCTCCTATGACCCGCCTGCCCCCTTTCGGCACCTCCAGTGGGTTAAGCAACCAGGCCTCGGTCCCATACAGCGACGCGTTACACATGGTCGCCTTTCAGAGCAACCTGGCGATAGGACAGATCCGAGGAAAAAAATCTGCACCTGGTCCGCCCGTGATGTCACCGTCAACGTCACCAAGCATGAAGCACACGATGGGCCACAAAGACCTGAAATTTGTTGCAATGGTAGACGTGTATACAGATATTGCAAAATCAAGTTACAGCTATGGGTGGTTGCAATTGATACACACATTGGTTCTAGCTAAACCTACAATGGGGATCGAAAACGTTGGAACATTCAGCATCGCGAATCATGAGTACGGGGTTATGACGGCGCGCCCGCTCCCGCCTCGACCGCAGAGGCTACCGCCTGCGCCGCCGTCGACCGCGGCGCGAACGGCGTGGAGCCGGGGTTCAAGTCCGACTTCACCGCTACTGCCGCCTGCGAGTTCGAGTGCGACCGGTGGCGCCCTGGCTCGAATGGCGGCGCACGGCTCGACAGCGTTGACCCGCCCGCCATTGCGGGCGTGCTCGATGCCGAGGACGAGGACGACGAGCCGTGCACCTGCTGGGCGCGGAAATTGCGGCCGTGGCTCTTGTGTGGGTGCTGCCCATGTTGCGCGGCGTGGAGGGCCCCCGCAGGGGAATGACCTGGAGCAGGATGCGACGCTCTGTGGCCTTGAGGTCTGTGGATTGGGTCCTGATGCTGGGCCCCGGTCCCTCTCGGGGGCGGGAGCGACGGCCGGGAATGGTGGTGCTGGTTGGGGTGGTGGGGGGCGTGTGGATGCGAATGGCGTTTCCGCGGATGGTGACCTGGATGGAAGTTGTGGTGCGGGGCATTGGGATGTTCGTGCTGCCCCGCATGCGGCGGCTTCTCCCCTTCACCTTCCTCGTCTTTGGACCTCGCGGGACCCGGGATTCCCGGCACGCGCTCTACGTCTTCGGCCGCGGCAGCGTCGCCCTCGTACCCATATGGGTCCTTCTCGATCCTCTCCCGCTCCTCCTCGAGCTTCCTCAGGCGTTCCTCCAACTCCGCGATGACCCCTCCCTCACCCTCGAGCCTTTCCCGCTTCCCACTCAACTTCTCCAGCCTATTCGCCAACCCTCCAAGCTCCTGCTGCCCCGCCTCCGCTCTTACTTTCTCCCGGCTCTCCGCCTCCTCCCTTCTTACCCTAACACGTTCCGCCTCTCCCCGCACCATCTCCCACTCCCGCTCAACCTCCCTCTTACGCTGCTCCAGCGCCGGCCGTGCAGCTTCGATGTCAGAAACGAGCGCCTCGATGTCGCGTGCAGCCGCGAGGGTCTGCTTCGCCGCCTCCTGCAGAGCGAGGACCTTCTTGCGTGCACGGCTTTCGCCTGCGGCATGGCGGTCCGCCGCGCGCTTTAGCGTGTCGATCTCCGCACGTAGCGCCGCGTCCGCTTTCTGGCTTTCGCGCCGGGCGGCCTTGAGCGCGGACGTCAGCGAAGTGTGCTCCGCGTTCAGCACGCTCAGCGCGTGCGTTAGCTGCAGTCGTCGATCCTCCACTGTGAAAGGCGGACTGTGGCTGTGGTGTGGGGATTGCCCGTTCGACGGCGAGTGGGTGTGGTGGTGGGGAGGAGACGACGACAACGAGAGCGATAAGGGGGCGGAGGAGGGTTCGGGAGACCTGAGGGCGGCTTCTTCAGGCGCCGATGCGGGGAGGCCGGACGGGTCCGAGGAAAGCGTTTCGGGATCTGCGGTATAGAGTACGTTGAGTACGGCGTCGAACAGGCGGGCGAGATAACGTGTTTGGGCGGGATTGTACAGGTTCATGCCCATCGAGGAGAGTGGTGGTAGTACAGCAGCAGCAGACGATGTACGATGGGGCGGAGCGAGAGGGTAGGTCATTATCGCTTATATCCATGCTCATATCAGCTCTCGGTCGCGTGAGCCCCCGTTGCGTACAGAGGGTATCTGCCAGCCTAACCTCCGCTGCCCGATGACATCTGTCGGAAAGCTTGGCGGGACAGGTGATTGTCGGGCTAGACTGCGTATCGCACGATAACGGAAGACGATAGTCGCACTGGACCACCGCAGAACGAAGAAAGGCAGAAAGGGTGAAGTGACGCACCGGTGGTGATCTGACCTCGCACGGTGGATTCTCCGGGCATGATTCCGAGCTCTACGTCGTACTGGCGTGCGGGCATGAGGCCGTGGACGATGATGATGGCCTCGTCGGGGAGGTCGTCCTTGACAATAACCTTGCGCCAGGGTGTGCCGTTGACCTTGACTGAGAAGCCATTGCTGATGATGTCGGTCATGGTCGTCGGGCGGTCGGTGTGGGCGAAGCTAGTGCCAGCCTTGCTGGTGGAGGCGTCGGCTTCGTCATCGGAAGAGGAAAGACCGAGAGATGAGAGGGATACGTCTGGATCGTGGGCCGAGCAGGGACAGGAGAGGACGAATGTGACGGAGACAGATGTGATTTCGCGGATGCAGAGGGAGACGGAGGGACGGCCTGGGCGGATTGCGTGCCAAGAGGGGTGTTCTGCGAACTGGTCGTCCATTTTGGTCGTGCGCTGAAACATGCTCATGCTCATGCTCTCACACAACTTGGAGCTTATATCCGTGTCTGGGCGATAAACTTGGCGTTGGCTCCTGGGCTTTCCTTCAGAAGGGGGGGACGCACCTTGCGTGTTGTCATAGACGGCCGAGGGAGTGTGGAACAGCCGGTCCGCATGCGTGGGGGTGTCCAGCGAAGACAAGGCGACGGTCGCAGAGAAGAAAACGGTCTTGGCCACAGCAACGCATCCAACCCCGACGGCCGGCGCGGATGCACCGGTCCTCACCGCCTACCCAGGATATCCCGGGCTGACGTCATCTCCATCCCTTACCACCCGGCCACAACGACAGCAGCCCGCTCTCTATCGCAATGGTTTCCGCTTTGATTCTCATCGCCGATGGAACCGAGGAGATGGAGTTGTACGTATCTCTCTCCCCATCGGCCGTGGTCGCACCTCAGACCGAAGCCATTCAGCACAATCACCTACGACACTCTCGTTCGCGCCGGTGCCTCATGCACCTCTGCCTTCGTGTCCAGTGAGGAACGCCAGGGCGAAAACACATACCAGAACAACCCTCCGTTTGCAAAGGGCTCCCGCGGTATCAACATCCTCCCCGATACCTACTTCTCCCCCCAGCATGCAACTCCAGTACGTCCCAGAACATTGGTCCCTTAGTGGATACTTATTTCATTGTTGTCAGGAGAATTATGACCTCCTCGTGATACCTGGAGGTGCCAAGGGTGCCGAGACCATCTCCGAGAGCTCTCCAGTCCAACATTTGGTTCGCGAGTATCTCCAGGCTGGGAAATACGTTGGCATGATCTGCGCAGGTCAACGGTGCTGCCTAGTTACCCATCGCTTCAATCTCGCTCACCCAATTGTCCGCCATAGGCAGCATGGCAGCCTTAACGTCGGGTTTGCCCAAACAACCTCTCACCTCTCATCCGAGCGTCAAGAGCCACCTCACGGATGGTGAGACATTATCATAAACTGATGAATTTGCCACTGAGTGTGATTCCTCATGAAGCCTTCGAATACTCCGAGGAGTCGGTCGTTGTTTCTGGCAAGCTCGTCACCAGGTGCGTTTTATTTTGTGTCTTCATTCTAGCAGCTGCTTCATATGCACCCTGGGGTCATACAACCTCCGTAGTCGGGGCCCAGGTATGTAGTTTAGGATGTTGATCAGGGATTACTTTGTAACCCATTAAACCAGGTACCGCCTTCCCATTCGCACTTACCCTTGTTCAGTTGCTGTTTGGCCAGGAGAAGCGTGCGGAGGTGGAAAGGCCGATGATTTTCCCACCTGGCGCAAATCTATCATCCTAGGAGTCGTTTTTACAACGGTTAAGCCTTGTATCATAGGTTTTGTACCGTGCTCCTTGCACGACTATTCGAGTGCTCCTATTTATTGTCACGACATGAAGCGCTTACGAACTCGTTCGCCTCTCTGACCAACGACGGATTCCGATGTAGGTGTCTTTCTCACCGTATCCACTCCTTCACTTGAAGCTCAGCTACATCCCTTTGTTCCTGTAGCCGTACCTCCTGCCAACGGCCAGCCGGCCACCTGTCCCTGTCCAGTCGACTACACAACCTCTAGGCTTAAAACGATTGTAATCCACCGCGCCGCAATGATTATGGTGTCATATGAGCAGCAAGATCCTTGACTTCGCCTGCAGGGTTGAACATTAGCTGCGCTGAGACGACGACTTGCTCCGACGTAGCGATAGCATCCCCGCCCTTTGCCCAGTCACGTTTGAGCAAGCGTTCAAATACTGAATACTTCCATCCTCTAGGGCATCTGCAGCAGCCAATTATTCGATTCTAACTCCATCCTTCCTGGGGCCTCTTTAATAATGGGATACCCTTGTACGACTGTCATGCCCCAGCTTCGGAGACAACGACAGTAGTAAGAAACTTGTAAAAGTCGATATGTTGGCCCATTTTCCTCTAAACCACCACTTTCTTTTCAAGCATCGTGTTGTACTCAGCGATCCCGAAGGCTCATCCCAGCCGCAGAGGGACTCAGGTGGTGCCAGAAAAGAGCTTCTAGTCATTGAGTTGAGAGATTCGATCACAGTTGATGATTGGTCGGTGTCACACTCATCATCGTTGTTTCTCTCCCAGATTGATGAAGTTGTCGTCGACACTTGGTCTCTGTGAGAAGATATTCTTCCAGTTCGCATCAAGCCTCGCGGGCCTATGCCCTTCACGTTAAACATTCAGAATTTCCAGCGGCTAGGCTCGAATCGCCGTATTGTGAGGGAATGAAGCAGCAGAAGCTCAGCCGTGCATGGCGAGGAGCGAGAGTGCATCGTTGTATGTAGCAGGACGGAGCAGGATGCGTTCATGATTCGTAGGTGAATAGCCGTGCAATGGACGGCAATGAAATTGGTTGCTCTAGTCAACTATTGGGACAGCGCATTTACTGCCAGGTGACAAGCGCTGCGTTCCTGCTCCCACAAAACATAACATACTAAGCCTTTCTTGTTCTGACAAAAACAAACATACGCCAAGGACGATGCCAGTCCCGATTCAAGATTGTGGCTGTCCCCAGTCGCACGCATCCCCGATCTCAGATCTCACGTTCATCTCGGATACTCGTTTGGTTGCCGGACCCTCCACCTCCGCCTCCTCTTCGGGGTAGACCACAGCTTCGCGGGAGGCCCTCGTTCCTGGTCTGAACACAAACAAGTGATAAGCGGAAAAGCACACGCGACGGTGTTCAGGATGTGACGAGAGGGCTGTATGTGCATTGTACCTATTATCATAACACTACGATACCTGCAGATTATTGGGGGTGGAGTGCTGTCTATGGGGACGAGGGGTGCACGACATCTGCACAGCGGCCGCAGAGCTCGTCGCCTATAGGGCGGGTGTACGTCCAGCAACGGGGGCACTTTTCATGTGCCGCTGGCCGCACTGCAAGTTCTATCTCCGTACCTGAAACACCCGTTAGCGCACTTGTTCATCGATCTCTGTAGCTCAAACGCACCGTCTACGTCCAGCGTGTCCTTGTATTGCCAAGCAGGAGCCGCGTCTAGGTTCCGGTCGCAGAGCATCACACCAGAGACACCAAAGAGCGACTTCAGCATGGTCTCTTCACGTCCGAGCAGATCAATGACGTCCGACGTTGCAGCTGTAGAGATGCTCATCGCGACATCTGCCGACAATGAGCTCTTAACGACGCCGTCCTTGCGCGCCTGCTCGAGGAGCGAGTTGGCCTTGGATCGGATGCGGAACAACTTGTCCATATCCTGCTCGGCCTGGGCGTCGACAAACTCATCCGGCTGCAGATAAGTATGTAGTCAGATCCTGTCTAGACGGACGTCAAGGAAGGCGTACCAAAGGCGTCCATGGTGTCGCAAAGATCGACGACGCCTCAGCACCATGCAGCGTCTGATGGATCTCCTCTGCAAGGTGAGGCAACACAGGTGCGAGGACACGCGTCATCGTCGTCAGCACCTGGTCGAGGACGGTGAGCACCCGCCGGCGCTCGATCCCGTCCTCACGGTCCGCATACAGGCAGTCCTTGTGCATGTCGAAGTAGAACGAGGACAGCGTGATGTTGGCAAAATACGACAACTCATTGATCACTGCCCACACTCATTAGCCCTCCCCCCACTCGCAACCCAACTTTGTCTGTGACGCACCTTGGGGGTAGTTGTACGACTCGTACCCGGCCCTCGCGACGGCGTCCAGCCTGTGCAGCCTATGCAGGACATACCTGTCCGCCAAGCCGAGTTCCGCCTTCTCTACCTTGCCCTCGAACGGCCGGTCCCTGAGACTACCCAGGATGAACCGCGACGAGTTCCGGATCTTGCGCATCGTCTCCGCGCACTGCTGGAGCACCGTTGGGCCAATCGTCATGTCCTTCCCGAACTCGACCGTCGCGACCCACAGCCGGAGCACGTCTGCCCCGTACGCCTTCTCGTTCTTGCCGGGGCCCCCGTGGATGACCGCGAGCGGGCTGACGACGTTCCCGAGCGACTTGCTCATCTTCTTGCCCTGCTCGTCGAGCACCATCCCATGCGTGATGAGCGTCGCGTATGGCGCCCGCTGTGCGCGTGCAGAGCCCCCGGACAGGGGTGCACTTCCGACTGCGGTCAGCAGCAGGCTTTGGAACCACCCACGGTGCTGGTCCGTGCCCTCGAGGCACACGTCCGCGCCGAAAGCCCTATTCAAGATCGGGTCGAGGGTGCTCCACGCCGTGCCGCTGTCGAACCAGACGTCCATCGTGTCCGCGCCCTTCTTCCAGACCACGTCGAGCTCCGCGTCGCTCAGCCCCTCGCGACGCGAAGGTGGCACGAACGCAGAGGCGGGGCCATCCCACCAGTAGCGCGGGCCATGCGCGCGGAGGACGGCGAGGATGTGTGTGAGCGAGTCGGAGTCGAGCACGGCGGCGTTCGTCGGAAGGTGGTAGAGCGCGGGAATCGGGACGCCCCACACGCGCTGGCGGGAGATGCACCATTCGGAGCGCGAACGGACGAAGGATTCCAGACGATTCCGCGCTGCCACCCATGACCAGGCTTTTGAGTCCGGAACGCGAAGCGAGCATGAGGAGGCGGGTACTTACAGACAGCAGGTACGAAGTTGACGTTTTGAAGTGCGGCGATGGCGTCGTCCTTGATGTTATCCAAGTTCGCGAACCACTGCGATGTAGCTCTGTCCCCATACAAGGAGTCAGCAATATTCGTCCATTGCGTAATGAAACAGGGGAAACTGACAGGGTTATCACAGGCTTGTCCGTTTTCCAGTCATATGGATACCGATGCTTGAACCGCTGGACCTTTTGCAAGGCCCCGATCTTCGTAAGCAGCGCAACAATAGCCCTCCCACCGTCTGCCAGGATGTCCTTTTCGACAAGTTCGCGTGCAGCCTCCTTCCCGACTACGTCCGCGACGTCCTCCGTGAACTGACCTAAGCCATTCACATGGCAGACGATGTCGCGGCTAACAGCGGAGCTTGGCATTGGACTGGACGTAGCTGATGAGGATGAGATGAGGCCAAGAGATTGCATAGCCGTGTAGTCCTCTGCGCCATGTGCCGGGGCGCAATGCACGAGACCAGTACCGGAGTCGTTGGAAACATGCGAGGAGGCAATAATCGGCAGCGAATGCGTCGAGGCGGGCGACTCGTGTAATGCAGAAAATATAGGACGGTACGCGGCCCCAACGAGGTCGGAGCCTGGAAGTGACTCGTTAGTGGCCAAAATTGCACATAATGGTGGAGGGACATACCAAGGACTTCCCCAAGTGGAACTGGAGGAGATGCGAGGAGGCCAGGGACCAGCTTCAATGCATCCTCACGTTCTGCCGCGTAAATGAGTACCGACTCGCGATCGCTATCCCCCTTGACCGAAACCACACGATACTGCATGTCCGAGTTCACGGCAATGGCCTACAAGGAGGACCGATGAGATTAAATGCAGTGGAAACGGAGGAACTGGACCGACCATATTAGCGGTGAGTGTCCATGGCGTCGTCGTCCATACAAGCACAGAAGCATCCCCCGTGTCGGCGAGGAGAGCCTGCAACGAATGTGACATGTGCTCGCTGGCGGGATCAAGCGAGAAAGAGACGTAGACGGAATGGGAAACGTGTGCTTCGTTGTACACCAGCTCAGCCTCAGCAAGAGCGGAGCGGGACGACGGAGAGTAGTGCACGGGACGATGTTGACGATAGATCAAGCCTTTCTCGACCATTGCTTTGAAGACTTCGAGTTGGCGCAGTTCATATTCCGTGTCTATGTGACAGTGGGTCAGGGTAGAATTACCGGAACCTAGTCACTCATGCCCACCCAATGTCCGGTAGGTTGTGCTAGGACTCCAATCGGCCATGATACCGAACTCTTTGAACTGCGCCATCTGAGAGGCAACCTCCTGCCGCGCGAGCTTCTCGGCTTCTTCGCGAACTTGTGAAGGCGTGAGTTCGTTCACTTCGACCTGGCACACAAACGTAAGCTTTGTCCCGTGGGGAAGACCATGATGCACACCCCAAGTTGCTTGAGCACTTTGTTCTCGATGGGAAGACCATGGCAGTCCCATCCTGGATGATAACTTGATGCTCCGGGTAAGATATAGGAGAACTAGAAAGACAGGACCGTGTACTCACTGAACATTGTGACCCAATGAGACCTGATACCGATTTATTATATCTTTCAGGATCTTGTTCAAGGCATGTCCTAGTCACGGACGAAATAGAATAAGCTATTAAACGTGACGCCGAACGAGGTCAAGCGGGAAAGAGCTGGCGGTCGGGGGGGTAGACATGACGGGAATGCAGAAAGGGGGATTGGAATGACTAGCGCTACAATAAACACTCGCCTATATGCAGGTCCCCGTTGGCATATGGAGGACCGTCAAGGAAGACAAACGACGAGCCTTGGGCGTTTTGAGACTAAGGAGAGAACTTAGCGGGTGGGTTGCAACAGGTCGTAGATAGGCGCCAACCTGCCACTGGTAAAGGCTGTCGGTTGTTTTGGTCTTTATGCTTGGGTCCTTGGACGGGTCATTGTACAAGGGGAAGCTAGTCTTAGGAAGGAGGAGAGTGTCACCCCAGCATGAAGACGGCTGGGAGCTCTGGGACGCCTGGGAAGAGGGTCGGGAGGCAGAGAGCCATCTACGGGAGCATGGGTGTATGGAACAAAGTCGGGGGCCCGCCTTGAAGAGAGACCAGGGGGGCATGGACCAGGGAGGGAGCCAGACAGAGACAGAGCACAAAGCGAGCCAGCACGACTTCCTCGCTTGGCGGGTGACCCAGGCGCGTGTCACGTGCTTTGCGCGTCTAAGGAGCGTGTTATTTTGTTGTGTTTGCAGCTGATGTTGAACAAAACGAGCCTGGCGTCGGGCGTCTGTGCGTATTCAATCCAACACCGTCCTCCTCCATCCTGTACGCTAACCACGCAAGACCTCTGCTGCGTCCTTCATGTCTTCAGCCATCCCAGTGAGTGCTTCACAGCCCTCCGCCACAGTCTCTGGCGTCCCTAATCGTTGTCGTCGCAGACACGGCGTGTGACACGGGCCGCCGGTCGCACCACCGTCCTCAGAGACAAGGAGAACGCGACAGCACGTCCTGGACGTACAGTGGCTTCCCGCGCGAAACCCCCCTCCACACAAGCCGCCTCAGAGAAACCTGAGAATGTAAAGCCACCAGGGCTTTCCCGCGCTACCGCCTCCACCGCGGCCACCAGGGCAAAGTCCGTGGCTGTGGCTGCCTCCAAGGCCGATCTCGCAACTCAGGTGAAGCGCAAGCGCGAGGCCCTCGGCGAGGTCCCAAAACCTCCAGAGAACAAGGCCAAGCTCATTGCCGGCCATGCTGATATCAAGGGCAAGGAGCGGGTCAAGGAGATCAAGGAGAAGTTCGAAGGCGTTGTCCTACAGAAGACGACCACCACAACCACTGCCCGTAAGCCCCTCCGCACTGTTGTCGATTCGACAACTACCACTACGATTACGACAACAGCTACGCGTCGTACCCGTACAACTGGTCCTGCTCCTTCCCAAGCGCGTGGTTTGCAACCATTGCGTGAGGACGACGAGGATGCCATGGCTATTGACCCTACCCCTCACGCCCCCATCCCATCACCAAAACGGTTTGTCGCCGCTCGCGAAGCCGCTCGGACTGGTGTCCCCGCTGCGTCGAAGGTTCCCCGACGTGTATCCCGGCCATCAAAACATGAGGAAGATGATGAGGAGGCGAATCGTGCGTACAAGAAGCGCCGAACGTCATCCGACATGCCCGATGTCGACGCGTTACACGAAGAAGAGGTCGAAAATGCTGTCGTTTCCGCTGAGCAGCTCGAGGCGGATCCATTTGGCGACCAGTGGGACGATCTCGATGTTGAGGATGCTGACGACCCCCTTATGGTCAGCGAGTACGTCGTCGAGATCTTCGACTACTTGAAGGAGGTCGAGGTACATTGATATTTTGGACCGATGTATGCGCATATACTGAACATTTCTTTAGCAAACCACCATGCCGAACCCCAACTACATGGCCAACCAGAAGGACCTCGCGTGGAAAATGCGTGGCATTCTTACCGATTGGCTCATCCAGGTTCATTCCCGCTTTCGGCTGCTTCCCGAGACGCTCTTTTTGTGTGTCAACATCATCGACCGCTTCCTCTCTGCGCGCGTCGTATCTCTCGCGAAGTTGCAACTGGTCGGCATTACGTGTATGTTCATCGCGGCGAAGCTCGAGGAGATTGTCGCACCCTCTGCGAGCAACTTCCTGTACTGTGCCGACTCTTCGTACACCGAAGCTGAGATTCTCCAAGCGGAGCGTTACGTCCTCAAGACCATCGATTGGAACCTCAGCTACCCGAACCCCATCCACTTCCTCCGACGCATCAGCAAGGCTGACGACTACAATATTCAAGTGCGCACGATTGGCAAGTACCTGCTTGAGGTCCAGTGCCTCGAATGGCGTCTTATCGCTGCGCCTCCATCGTTGCTCGCTGCCGCATGCATCTGGTTGGCACGTGTCATCCTCGGGTTCCCGGACTGGGTGAGCCTTTTGATGGGTTGTACTTTGGTATCCATCATCTAACAGGTCACTTAGACGAACAACCTTGCGCATTACTCGTCGTACCGCGAGAGTGATATCATCCCCACGGCCAGCCTCATGCTCAACTACATCCTCAAGCCTGTCAGGCACCAGTCGTTCTTTAAGAAATATGCATCGAAGAAGTATTTGAAGGTATGCAACACATTCAATTTTCGTTACATCCAAAGCTAAGTTCTTTTGTGATCCCTAGGCTAGTGTCTTTGTCCGCGAATGGGCCCTTCAGCGATGGGAGGAAGGTTCGCAGGTCTCGCTTGAGACGGAGCTGCCTGCGCTCAAAGAGCTCATCCGTGAGCAACGTGCGATGGAGGAACAGATGCTCGCTGCCCAAGCCGCACAAGAGCAGGGCGACAGTGATGGGGAGGTCTTCCAAGTATGACATGCTCCCCGTCTTGGTGACTGGTCAACAGGTGACTGCGCACGGACGGCGTGTCCGGTTGGATAGGGATACCCCGGCCTGGAACACTGGAACATCCTATCGTCTCATCGCCTCGCTTTCCGCCCTTCGTTCTCCGCGCACATGGTCGCGCGTTGTGTTGTCTAGCATGAACTTTGTCGTCACCAACGCTCTCCTGGGACGCTTCGCTGCCGGTCTGTCAAAACTGCATGTCTGCATACCCGCATGATGTTTATTGTTGTCCTAATCGTCGTCTGTGTCGTCAACACGCTGTACATTCTTCTCCGAACATCTTCTTAATCCCCGCCCCGAACCCACTGCCCCTGAATATTCTCGCCATCTCCGTCTTCTGCCGTCTTCTTCCACGCCTGCATTCTCTACACGTTCATCACCCCACCAACCCAACATGACCATGTTCAAATCCATGCCCACTTGTATCTATCTATTCCCCACATCCCATCCAACCTCACCCTCCATCGACGCTAGATCCACGGTACCATAGCACGCAGTCTCTCGCACCGCATCACACCTACAGTTAGGTACCTGCCACATCGACCAAAGTATGTTATGAGCAGCTCGTCGCTTCTTCCTCTTAGTACCGGTACGCCATGTCTGCGGCCTGTGTCGATCTTGCTTTGTACTCTACCCGAACCTCTTGAATGCCCTCCAGCGAAACCCCTCGACATAAATGCACAATATCAATGCCATGTAAATACCACTCTGCCCTAAGATAAGTCATGGGCAGGCATGGCCATTGCCCTGAACGATCCAACGGTGACGTTCAAAATACGCGAAGCATTGTCCTCGAAAATGAGCGTAGATATAACGACTACATACAAACTGAACCGCAAAACAGGCTATCAGGCTAATAGGACCGCCCAAAGAGGGTCCAACACTTTGCATCCTTGCTACACACGATGCACTTGGTACGTGATAGCGATTTTGACTGCACTTTGGGACATGGTAAAATAGCTCTGGAAAGATGAATGAAGCCTCGGGCGAGGATATCAATCAGTACTTGTAGTAGAAGAAAAACGTGCTTATGAGTCACTTCGCAAGGTTGACTCGACAGTTCAGGCCACCGTCTAGTGCTGCCTAGGAATTCCATATACGAGAAGGGGACTCCGACTAGGAGCAAATGTTTGGTTGACTTTGTGATGGATGAGTTGAAGGGGTTGGAGGCGAGTACGATGGAGATCTGGAGAGGACGCGTTCGGGTAGATGTAGATTGGAGGTGAGCTGAGCGCCACGATCGCGTCGAGGAACGGGATGCTTCGCCGCGTCACGACCGACTCTGGGGCTGCCTTCATCTTCTCTGCGCGTGGATGCTTCCACCGAGGGCGTGCAGGGGCCGGATCCCTTTGCTTGAACGGAGAGTTCTATCGCGGCATCTGATAACATCGCCCTCCAAAACTGTCCAGTCTATCTCGCAAAGCGCCGGCTCTACAAGCCACAGGCATCCCGCTCTTTCGACTCATCCCCGTTCCCTTTGCGCAGCCCTTCCTCCCTCCAAATTCCTCCACTCCACGCCTCCTGCTATGTCCATAGACTCTCTCACTGCGGCCCTCGCGACTCTCTCCATCACCCCCTCTGCGACGGTCTCCCATGCCCAGACCAACTCCCCACAGTCCTGGCGCGAAGCTCTCGAGGCCAGTTCTTCCGCCCCCCAGGGCTTCGAGCTGATCAAGACCCTCGTCTACAAGCCCAAGTCCGCCAAGACCGCGACCCCCGTCCCAGTCTTCGTGATCGCGCGAGAATCGTCTGATGTCCCGTCTGGAGTCCTCGGGAAGCACCTCAATTTGAAGGAACTCCGCCTCGCTTCCGAGGATTTGCTGAAGGAGTTCTTCAGCCTCGACAAAAACTCTCGTGAGTACTCCTTCAGCCAATCCTAACCATATCCATCGCTTCTAGGCTCGCTTCCAGTTCTACGAGTACCTCCACAGTCTCGTATGAGCAAGATACCGTGCTCGAGTCGTAACTCATAACTGCAATCAGCTGAAAAGCTTCACGTAAAAACGTTCGCTGATCGTCATTCATAGTCTCTCCCCTCGCTATCACCTCTCAAACATACCCTAAAATTACCACTGTGATTGATGCCTCAATTGCCTCCTCAACATCCAAATTCGCCATCCGCGGTCTCTCCTCTGACTCGACCCTCTTCCTTTCTGGGAAGGACCTGTATGCATACATCAAGCAGTTTGCCATCGATGGCGCCCCATCACTACATGAGGTCGATATCGCGACCCTTCAGGCTTCCGCGGACGGCGCCACTGCCGCTGCTGCTGCTGCGGGTACGCCTGCTCCCGCAAGGGCCGGGAGGGAGGACGCGAGGATCGAGGGCGCCGTCCAAATCGCCATCGGTGTCAAGAAGGAGGTCGACTTCCCGACGTGGTACACCAATGTACTCGTCAAGGCCGACATGCTCGAGTACTACAACGTTTCTGGCTGCTATATCCTCCGTCCCTGGTCATACAGCATCTGGGAGACCATTCAAGGTTTGGGTCTAGTCACTGAAGCGAATGACGCATTCATAATCGGCGAACTTTTGAATAGAATGGTTCAACGCGAAGATCAAAGCGATGGGTGTACAGAACGCGTACTTCCCCATGTTCGTCTCCTCCAAAGTCCTGGAGCGTGAGAAGGACCACGTCGAGGGCTTCTCTCCTGAGGTTGCTTGGGTCACGCGAGCGTAAGTTGTGTGTATGCCTGCCCTAGTCATCTGTTTCATCTATGAGCGCACAGAGGCAAGTCCGAACTCGAGGAACCCATCGCTATCCGTCCCACCTCCGAGACCGTCATGTATCCTTGTACGCTGCCCTTTTCAGCTTCTCCATGAATACCGACATTGACCCTGTGCTAGACTACGCGAAATGGATCCAGAGCCATCGCGACCTCCCACTCAAGCTCAACCAGTGGAACAGCGTCGTCCGCTGGGAGTTCAAGAACCCGCAGCCGTTCCTCCGCACGCGCGAGTTCCTCTGGCAAGAGGGCCACACCGCGTTCCTCACCAAGGCCGAGGCCGACGAGGAGGTGCTCGCGATCCTGGACCTTTACCGGCGCGTGTACGAGGAGCTACTCGCGGTGCCTGTGGTGCCGGGGGTAAAGTCAGAGAAGGAGAAGTTCGCGGGCGGGCTGTACACGACGACGGTGGAGGGCTTCGTGCCGACGACGGGGCGGGGGATCCAGGGCGGGACGTCGCACTGCCTGGGCCAGAACTTCTCGCGCCCGGAGATGTTCAACATCTTCGTGGAGGACCCGAACGACGCGACGGGCCAGGGCAAGTCGTATGTGTGGCAGAACTCGTGGGGGCTATCTACGCGCGTTATTGGGGTGATGGTGATGGTGCACGGGGACAACCAGGGCCTGGTGCTGCCGCCGCGCGTCGCTGTGCTGCAGGTCGTGGTCGTGCCCTGCGGGATCACGGCGAAGTCGACAGACGAGCAGCGGAAGGCGGTGAACGACGCCGCGGCGGACCTGGCTGCGAAGCTGAAGAAGGTTGGAATCCGCGCGCAGGCCGATCTCCGCGAAGGCTACACCCCTGGCTACAAGTTCAACGACTGGGAGCAGAAGGCAAGTGCTCTAGCGATATCTGTTATTGTTTTGTTCTTGCGTCGTAACTAACTGCAACGGTACGTGCAGGGTGTGCCCCTCCGCCTCGAGATCGGCCCCCAGGACCTCGCC
The DNA here is from genome assembly GCA_022814645.1 of Ganoderma meredithae. Taxonomy (NCBI): domain Eukaryota; kingdom Fungi; phylum Basidiomycota; class Agaricomycetes; order Polyporales; family Polyporaceae; genus Ganoderma; species Ganoderma meredithae. Next base: position 72,134 of record JAKLMY010000024.1, on the reverse strand, counting down.
AAGTCCCAAACCCTCACCGCCCGCCGCGACACGGGTGCCAAGGCCCCCATCCCGCTCGCCGATATCGAGACGACCGTCTCCACCATGCTCGACACGATCCAGGCGGACATGTTCAAGCGCGCACAGGAGACGTACAACTCCCGCCTGCGCGAGGTGCGCAAGTGGGAGGACGTCGTGCCGACGCTCGACGACAAGTGTGTGGTGGTGATGCCGTGGTGCGAGGAAGAGGCATGCGAGGACGACATCAAAGAGCGGTCGGCGAAGGCGTCTGCGTCGGAGCCGCAGGACGAGCGTGCGCCGTCGGCGGGGGCGAAGTCGCTATGCATTCCGTTTGACCAGAGCCGGTGGCCGAAGATCGAGCCCGGGATTACCAAGTGCGTCGGGTGCGGCAAGGATGCGAAGCGTTGGACCCTCTTTGGGCGGTCGTACTAGAAGAGCGCGCCGACAGCGTGTCTGGGACCAGGGGCATAACTCGTTTGGTAGATAGTAGATAATCTTGACTTGTAGTAAGTAGTACACGTGGTGGGGCATTCGCGTCAGCGGGATGAATACCATTGATTCACCTCTCTGCAGTACTTGTTCGCGGAAATGGAGTCTTCCCCTTGAAACTTGGGACGGCCGATCGTACAATGAAAATGGCCTGTATGCCACGAAAACGTCTATGAGGGCGATGCATATGATATATGTATGTACACACGAGTGCACGCTATATGTATGACGATGGGCGACGGGTAGCATTAATGATTGCGTCTACCTTGATCCGAAAACGAAAAACGAATGTCCGTGCGAGTCCGGACGTACGCGACGGCGAACGAAGCAGCACGGGCGGTGGTATAGACTATCTTACAGACTCGACAGCCGGGAAAGTGTTCGGTAATGCCAACTCCGGCGAAGGTGGTTGCGTGGAAGGGGAGGGTGAGAGCAAAACAAGGCCCGTCCCCTTCTTCTGTATAGCATAGATTGGTCGTGGCGTAGCCTAATGCATCATCTCGGTTGGGGTCAGCATTGTTCAGTCCGACTTTGAGCTGGGGGTCACCGAGGTGGGAGTTGCTTCCTCTAGAGCGTGTTCGGACTTCTCGTTGAGCTCCTCCTCAAGTGCCTTGCGGCCTTCCTCCGTCAGTCTTGGCATGCCCGTGGAGATGTCCTGCTCGAAATATTTGGGCGAGAACCTGTGGCGCGATCCCATGAGCCACACTCTCGGTCGCAAAAACGAATAAAGAAAGGCACGCACTGGACACCTCTCCGCTTGCGCTCAGCAACGTCGTCCCGCTGCTTCTGCTCGATGACAAGCTTGTGCTTGGTCGCGTCGCTGTACTCCTTCTTGATCAGCCTCGTCGTCACGTTCTCCCACAGCTTCCTGCTCTCCGTCGGCAGCTGCCTCTCCAGCGGGCGCACCGTCTTCGGCACCACCCCCAGCGTCGACACGTCCAGGAGCGTCGCGAACTCGCTGTCCTGCGCGTCCACGCGCTTCCACCGCACGCGTCCCCGCCACGACCCGTCAAACACCGCGATCACGCGGTCCCTCGGGACGTGCTTCACGCGTGTCCACTCTTCGTGCACGCTCTCCGCGGGGTCGTACGCGTGGATGACGCCTTCGAGCGCGAACTGCGCCTTCCCCAGCCACGACTCCTCCTTGTACTCGATCACCGCGCGCAGCTTCTGCCCGTCCTCCGTCCCGCCCGAGCACGTGATGATCGTCGACTCGCCGACGGTCACGTAGAAGCTGCCGCGCAGCAGCCCGTTCACCGACGCGACGGGGTGCGTGATGTGGTACGTCTCGCCCGCCCCCGCGTCGCCCGTGATGCGCACGAAGATGCCCTTGTTGAACGAGCCCGGCATGACGCGCAGCGTCGTCCCCGACACCTTCGCCGAGATCTGGTCGATCCCCGCGAGCTCCAGGTGCCGGCTCGGGCACGCGGCGTGGTACGCGGACACAGGTGGGTGATGCGACACCTGTTCCGTCAGGTAGACGACGCGGATCCGCGGACGGTCCGCCGGGACACCGTCCACCTCGACGAGGTCTGCCGGGCCCGACGCGAGGCTGAGGTCAGACATGCCCGCCGCGAGGTTCGTCTCGACAAGCTCGGGGGAGGTCGACGGTGTCGTCTTCGCCGTCGTGGAATGTCCACCGCGCGACATGAAGCTGAGCCCGCTGAACCCGCTCTTGCCGCTCTTGATGCTAGCACTCTCCGAGAGGGTGGGATGGGCCACATTGGGCGTCGAATGTGTCACCGAAGAGAAGAAGTACGACGATGACGTTTGAACGGGCTCAGGAGCAGGCGGCGTGAGGTGAAGATGTTGAATGGGAGGCGCATTGGGATCCGACGGGTAGGAGACGGGTATCACGTCCCAGTGTGAACGGAAGTGTTCGCCAAGGACAGAGTTGTATGGCTTGCAGACCTTTCCTCTCTGTAGAGCCGTTAGTATCTGTTCAACAGGGATTTCCTAGCCATAAAATAAGCTCGAGAGCTAGAAGCCCTCAAAAATTGTGCATATCCGCAGCGCAACCTTCTCCATTGAACGGGTCTCGCGCCGAAGGAGACGAAAACCCCGCCAACCGCAGATCGCGCGACTTAAGTATATCAACGTAGGCCAGCCCCAGAAGTAGCCCCTCACTATCTGCAGTCAACTGAGTCCATGAACGCACAGGGACAGTGCGGGCATGAATACAGTGCAGAAACCATGGGCCTGTACCATTTGGGGCCAGAAATGCACCACTTTGCTTGGGTTGGCAAGCGAAGCCCCTTCCAAGAGTGTCAGAGAAGGGCTTTGTTCATCTATCTCCGCATGGCCTGTAACTTGCGAGCGCGCCGTCAACAAGCCCCGGAATGGCGGAACCCTCCAAACTACCCGGCACTGTGTTACGCAGCAGCACATGGTAACTGCATGGAGAAGCATAAGGATGGAGATGGCCATCTGACGTTGACAACCGCCAGCCTTGGTGTATCAGTGCACCAGGTGAAGGCAAAGAAGCTTCACGCATATGCGCAGCACGCCGAGAAGCTGGAGCCGAGGCAGAGACCTATCTGGGAGGCGCGGCAGGAATTGCCTCTCCACCGCCCTGGCACGGCCCCATGGGTTTCGGGGCAAGGATTGAAGGATGTGCAAAGCGAAGGGTAGTGCAAGCAAGTCGGTGTACTCACAATGAACTTTAGATCCTTAGAGAAGGTGAAACGAAGTACGGCCAGCATACGCTCGAAGGGGTCGTCAGAATCATTGATGCTGGATGACTCCACGCTCAGCAATGAAGGGTGAAGACATGCGTTGGAACCACTCACGCAGCGAAGAGATCTGGGCGGTCAAGGTACTGCCAGTACTCGAGGTTAGGTATCGGTTCTAGGAGGGACGCGGGAAGAGAAAGGCGCCTAGAACGGTCAGGGTTGTCGGTGATGAGTTTCAGGATGGGCAAGGCGGGGATGAACACACATAGCAGCGATGTCCTTGACTCCGAGGCACTTCTTGACGAGCTGTACGATCATCTTGAGCTTTCCACTCTCGCCAGTGTCGCCAGAGTCTGGGACGGAGATGGGCTGGCCAGGGGCATCCTCGTCGAGGGCGTTGGCGGCATCGGTCTTGTCCAGAGAAGCCATGGCGAGAGGAGAGAGAAGAGGAAAGGAAGAGAAGGAAGAGCGAGGGGGGCGGCACTTAAAATGGAGAGGGGAAGGGAGGAGGCGGGAGACAAGGAACGTGTGCATCCGTCGCAGCCTGAAACGGCGTCATGTCGCCAAGCTCCTCCGCCTTTGCCTCCGCCCGTCGTGGCCGCGCTGCTGTGCCCAGCAAATAGCCTTCCGCATTCGCACCCCACGCAGCACAGGAGCCACCAGGATGATCAAAAACTGGTTCGACCCAGGCTCGAACTGGGGACCTCCTGTGGCCACAGACCTCACCAGGCGTGTGAGACAGACGTGATAACCAACTACACCACCGAACCGCTCACAGTGGTGGCTCGTCCATGTCCAGTGGGCATCTCGAACACCAACTACCGCCCCGCAAGACACTGCAGCAAAGCTCTGGTGCCAACTTCCGAGCCGGGTGCGTCTTGCGGTGCGTGCACAGCAAACATGGCCATCAACATCGCGTAAGGAGACCACATAGAATATGAAGATGGCGCTAACATGCTCTCAGGATGATATGCGATTTTTTTCACCCCAACGTTGGCGGCGTAGAAAACCACATCTACATGCTTGGCGCAAATCTAATTCGTCGGGGCCACAAGGTATACCGCGCATGCTATCTGTATGCGGTGCGTGTTAACGAATCAGTAGGTCATTGTAATAACCCACAGCCACCCGCCAGACCGCGTTGGCATTCGATGGTTACTGCCAGCGTTGAAGGTCTATTACATTCCCTTCCCCACTATCGCCTCCTCAGCCACCTTGCCAAACTACTTCTGCTTCCTGCCCTATTTTCGAACAATCATTCTACGTGAAAACATTCAACTTGTTCATAGTCACGCTGGTCTGTCCTCCCTGGGCCAGGAAGGGATCCTCCACGCCCACTTGCTTGGTGTACGGACGGTCTTCACTGACCATAGTCTATTTGGCTTCGACGACGCTGCAAGTATACTTACGAATAAGCTTCTCGAGGCTGCTCTCCGCAACGTGGATGCCGCGATATGCGTCTCGCATACCGGGTGCGAGGCCTTCATGTCCGTCCCGGCTGCAGCCATACTGACCCTGACTGCAGTCGTGAGAACACCGTTCTTCGCGCAAGATTACAACCAAGTGTGGTTCATGTCATTCCAAACGCACTTGTTGCCGAACAATTCAGACCCGCGGTAGTACCTCCCTCTGGGGACATGGGTAAGTCGAAGTCTACTTAACGCTTTTCCGCCTTGGATTGAGCATCTGGATAGTAACGATTGTAGTTGTATCGAGGTTAGCCTATAGGAAAGGCATTGACCTCCTCATTGCAACCGCGCCTCGAATATGTGCCATGTTCCCCAATGTTCGCTTCCTCGTTGGTACGTTATGTCCGACAAGACCAATGAACGCTCGTGTTAAGAACTAATGCATCCCAGGGGGCGATGGCCCGAAAATGATTGACCTCCTCCAGATGCGGGAGAAGTATCTTCTGCAAGATCGCATTGAGGTTTTGGGACCCGTACGCCACAGCGATGTTCGCAAGGTACATAGGATGGCATTCATTATGACTTCCCTGCACTCACGATCATTGTGCCAGGTTCTAATTCAAGGATCTATCTTCATGAACACATCCCTGACCGAGGCATTTGGCATTGCCATCCTCGAAGCGGCCTGCGCGGGATTGTATGTTGTGTCCACCCGTGTGGGTGGCGTCCCGGAGATCCTCCCGGAAGACATGATCTCATTTGCAAACCCTGACGAGGATGGTGAGTATCTTGCCTTGCAGTTTCCAATGCCTTTGACCGTTCGCTCGCTCTAGACGTTGTTCGTGCCATGTCGGAAGCCATCCAGATCGTGTCTGCTGGGAAGCACGACCCTCATCGAGCACATGAACGTATCAAGGACTTCTATGATTGGCAGGAGATCACGCAGCGAACCGAGCTCGTCTACGAATCCGTCATGAACACAGAACCATACGATTTCTGGACACGGTTGCAACGGTAAGTCGTTGTCCTTTCAAAACTGGATGATCACGTTTATCGTGCAATCAGAACTCTGGACGTGGGGCCCATTGCTGGGATCGTCTATGCCATCATCCTCCTTGTTGACTGCCTCTTCTTCATGTTCCTCGAGTGGTGGTTACCAGAAGACCAGATGGACAAGGTGCAGATGCACTGGAGTCCAGAACGATTCCAAGAGGTGATTGTCTTCATTTTTCTTTGGATGCGCATCTTGCTGACCGCTTTATCGCAGGTTGTCGAGGAGACAGGACATGCTGTAGCAGAACAAGACGAACTTTCTCGCTTGTCGTAGGAATTCTTTTTACCTCATTCGGGTTCTTCCTAGAGCTTCCAAATAAGGCCACGACGACCCGGCGTGCATCCATTCAACATGGATTGGGTGCCACTGCTCGCTAAATCCGATTCTTACAACATCGGCGTCAGTAGCAGGGATGGATGCGTTCCACGTGGGTAGCAACGTTATCATTGCGACATGGGGATCACCCGATGCTTGATAAACCTTGACCACCAAGGTTGGGACTCTGCCCGTGGTTTGACTTTACTCTCCCATTCTCCCACTGTCGGGACCGACATGGGGTCTTCACTCGAGGACGAGAAGAGAAGCAACGTCTTTAACGACCGTGATGAACTTGCAACGCCCGAGACGCCAAGAATCACGAAGTTTACGAGCTTCGTCGCCCACTGGGGAGTCGAAACAAACGGGTCTGTGGTTGTGTTTCTGCCGGATAGATGGATCTTGCGACGCTGATAGCAATGCTATCATCCCACAGTGTTGATCCTGTTGTGCCCGAGGACAGGAAGGACACCAAGCTGTTCCAAATGTTTTTTGTGTGGTTTTCGGCCAATATAAACATCCTAGCGTACGCCCTCTACTCTTGGAACCGCCATATCCTCGCTAAAACAGACGAGTAGGTTTGGCACCGGTACTGCCGGCCCTGCGTTCTTCGGTCTTGGACTACGAGACTCGCTCCTGATTCTCCTTGTTGTCGATTTGATGTGAGTTGCGCTAGTCCCTCATGTGTGCTCCGAATGCTTATCACCCGAGGCAGAGCATGCGCCATCCCAGCGTACTTGTAAGTGCCGTCTATGTGTCACGCAGATGTATAATCGTCCGAGATATTATATTTAACTAGTGCCGTCTTCGGCCCCCAGTTGGGCATGCGCTCTATGGTCCTTGCCAGATACTCCTGGGGGTACGTGAAGTCAACCCTTGAAAAAGTGAAAGGAGAGCTGAACAACCTTCCTCCCCTCCAGGTATTACGGGTCGATAATACCCAGTGCTTTCACTGTATTCTCGATGCAGGGCTTCCTCATCCTAAATTGTATCGTTGGCGGGCAGACCCTTGCAAGCGTTTCATCCCATCTGAACGATACGCTGGGAATCGTCATTATCGGCGTGATATCCCTCGTCGTGAGTCACTATCTCGCTGACTACTCGCTGGCTACTTACAACTGACACCAGGTCACATTCTTTGGCTATCGCGTCATCCACTGGTGAGCGATTCTCGCCCGACTGCATGTTCCTCCATATACCGATCTTCCTACACGCAGGTACGAGACAGTGGCATGGATTCCGAGTGTCATTGCTTTCATTGTCATGCTCGGCACGGGGGGCAAGCACCTCGGAAGCCACATCCCACCCGGAGAGCCAGCGTCGGCGGCTTCTATCCTGTCATTCGCTACTACGGTCGCGTCAAGTGTCATCAGCTGGTGCATGATGACTCCGGATTACGGCGTGTATCACACCGCCAAGGCGTCCAGGTCAGCATTGTGACCACCATTCAACGAGCTTATTCAACGAGTTTGACACCGTATGTGGCAGCACTCGGGTGTTCTTGTACAGCTACGCGGGTTTCCTTGGGGCCAGTGCAAGTTGGCCGCGAATCCAGCTGCGTTCCTGCGCTGACAGTCTATTTCATAGCTCGTTGCGCACATGCTAGGCGCTGCGTTCGCCGCTGCCGCCCCCTTGGTACCTGAATGGGAGACAGGCTTCGACAACGGCAACAGCGTGGGCGGCCTGGTCGAAGCGATCCTTTCTCCTGCGGGCGGATTTGGCAAATTCCTGACGGTACTCATCGCCCTGTTCATCCCGAGCGCATGCGCACCGACGATGTACACCTTCGCATCGAGCCTCATGGCCATCCACGCGTGGCTGGGACGTGTCCCGCGTTATGTCTACACGATCATCTCCGAGGCCATGTGAGTAGGAGCAGTCAACTGCTCATTGCTGCCACATACTACTGTCGCTCATCACTCTGCTAGCTTGATTCCAGTGGCAATCGTCGGTGCGACACACTTTTACGACACCTTCGTCGATATCCTCAACGTCATCGGATACTGGAGCACTGTCTTCGCAGCCATCGTCATCGTCGAACACCTCGTCTTCCGCAAAAACGATTGGGGGCGGTACGACCTCTCGCAGTGGTGCAAGCCACAAGAATTGCCTCTCGGGCTTGCGGCCATCCTCGCCTTCCTCTGCGCGGCCGGCATCATCGTACCTTGCATGTCGCAGGTGTGGTATGTTGGGCCAATCGCAAACGCTGGCACAGGTGATATCGGCGTCATTGTCGGATTCGCTCTCGCTGTGATCTGTTACCCCGCATACAGAGCCATCGAGCGTGCATTATCCGGTCGATAAGCGTTTCTGTCGTCCAGCCAGTTCATAGTTTGTACTTGGTTTGAACGGTCTCTGCAGAGGCTTGCCTAGCAGCGAGCCGCGAAGGTAGTCGATACCCATATGCGTGAACGACCCACTGCAGAGCTCGAGTTCAGCAGGTATCGTAGAGGGCACACCATGAGCACCTTAACTCATCTCGCAGGCCAGTGGCGGGGTGTCGCGCGGAACTGGGTCCCGCACGGCTTCGAACTTCGCAAGGAGGTCTTCCATCATTTTCTCTCGTGCGGCGGGCGAGGGTGCGCTGTCGAGCTGCCTCTTGTATGCAGCTTCGATGCCACCTTCAAGAGGCAGGCTGCCCCAGTCCGCCGACGGCCTAGAATCCATTTCAATAAGCTACTAGCTTTGGACCTCACAAGAGGCTCACCAAGCCACACGGTTGTTGAGACCGTCTCTGGGATCCGACAGGGCGCCGCCGGCAACACCAAAAGAACGGCGGATGATGACTGTAAAAATGAGTATCGTTGCGGAGTACAGCGACGCCATTATTGACGCCTCGTGGTGGATCGTTGCGCGCCTCTCAGCCGCAGAGCCTGAAGGCAGGACCTGTCAGGTGTGGTTTCAACATGCATAACTTGGTGATGCAGGAACATACCAACCGTGAAGCCTGGGTTCAGCAGAGGAATGCTTGATCATTTTCCCTGTTGCAGCTCAGAGAATCATGGTGCTCATGGGACCATGCTCACCCGAAACGATCACAGAGATTGACGAAACGTGCCGCCTTCTAACTTCCCAGGGCATCGAGCGCGCCTCTGCCAACGGTACAGTCACTTATAAGGACGCCAACAGGCCTGCCTTTTAGACGGGCGAGACCGAGGACGATACATCTGCCCCGGGTAGCCCCAATTTCGAAGAATGAGGTCTGGCGTTGTTCGCCTTCTTGTAAGAGAATAGAGGGCGGACCGTCGACATCCACAATTAGTCGTATTAGTTTCCGAATATCGTATGTCCGTGATCGCCGTCGCGAAATGATGCTAATCAACTCATCTGCTTCTCTTTCCGGAGGGTCGGATGATAAGCGGACCGGGGGCATAATTGACACAGAGGATGGAAGGAAGGAGAGGAAGGTGCGAATCTGCTGGAAGGCCTCGAGCTCGGACGCTGCTACGTTGTCGACCGTTCCGTTTCTTCCGTGGATCTCCCAACCTCCGAGCTCCTCTTTAGACAAATCTTCGAAGGTAGCCTGTTTAACGATTGGAGGTCCTGCTGCGAAGAGCTAATATATCGTGGTTAGCGACGATGGAGGAATAGGGATATACTCAATTAACCTACTTGGCTAACGCCTTTGACCAATCACGGAGAAGTGGCTAATTACGGCCTTGGCGGAACCCAACCCAACCACTGGCCCCAACAGTGCACTAACCACAGGAACAAAATTCATAGCCGTCATGCTCTGGCATAAACCAGAAAGAGGGGGATATACGTTGCGCCGGCCGAGAGGTCTGAAAACGACTCAGTAAAAGTCGATACACGCGCTTCGTGCGGCCCGAATACCTAAATGAAGCAACACTACCACCTCCACTCGATCCGTCAAGGAGACGTATCTGTGCACAAGATCAATTACATAGTGTGAAATGTTAGCTGCGGATAACGAACTTACCAGAGGTGCCCTGTGTTGCGTAGCCAGAGCCTACCTGTTCGTTAGCAGTGGTAATATGTGCGCTTTATGAACCACAATGCATATCTTACCGAAGGCAGCTTTCCCCTGTACACCGCCATCTGCGTGGCCTCCTCGCACGCTGAAGTCATCAGCGGTTATGAACACCTTCCGGCCGTCGACCTTTCCCCACCCGGCGATCTGGTTACTGAAAGAAAGCGTCAATCCCTCACGTTTAAAATCGACCCGAGATCACTTACGCAGGAACTATGTCCATCACTTTCCCAGTCATCTCATCGTGAATCAGCTTCCCAGTACGCGAACCAACTTCGTTGAACGATCCGGGATCGAGCAGTGTGGCTAGCCTCTCGCGAACCCAGTTTGCCTTGTTGTTTCTGTCGTGCGTAGCCTGAGTCATTGGGGTTGGCGGTGGTAACCTTCTCCTGGATTATTCATATTTTGGAGACGGCGTGCTGGCAGAACGCAAGGGAATTGTAGTGGCATCTCAAGGGTCAAGGAAAGTGGTCAGTACCTTCCAGGTCACGCCGTCATCTGGTCCTGGAGAGCGTCTAGAGGGTCCGGCGTCACGGTCGACTCTGGCTTGCTCTGTAACCTCGATGCACCCTTTGGCATCTTCCAGGGCTTCAGCCAACTCGTTTCCTGAGTCGACTTCGTCGCATGAGAATGCCGGTCACGAAACGTTCGCACTGAACCATTACGTTGGTCCGCGAAAATCAGGTACCAAGCCTGCGCAGAATCGGATGATTTACTGTGTATGATAGCCTGAGAACCGCCTGGCCCATACCTGTACCCACGACGAGATTGATCGAAAACGGTCAGCTTCAGTTTAGTTTCTTTGTCAGCTAAAGCTTGCAAACTGCGGAAGGAGACATGGGCGTACCCAAGGTATTAGTAGCCAATCGCGGGGAGAGTGGGTACCTCATCGCTACTAGTCGTTCACTGAACCGTCCTCTCACGAAATACATTCGTCCTTGTCTAGTCGCCGTACGCATCTGCCGCTCTACAGCAGAGCTGGGCTGGAAAACCATCGCGCTTTACACTGAGAAGGATGTATCGCACGCGTCGTATGCAGATGAGGCCATCCTCCTCGGCTCGCCTGCCCAGTATATGGATGCCAAACACATCGTTGAAACCGCTCATCGGTGAGTGTCCCGGCGATATCTCGCGCCTCGCAAGTTAATAAGCCACTGTCACCATGGCAGGACGCGATGTACACACGTTCACCCGGGCTGCAGCTTTCTGAGCGAAAGCCCCGAGCTTGCGTCCTTACTTTCGCCGTCCTTTTCTCACATTGGCGGCAATGACACGTCCGTCATCACATTTGTCGGTCCCTCTGTCAAGACCCTGAAGGTTGCCTCTGACAAAATGCTCTCGCGCGAGCTTGCCTCTTCAGTTGGCGTTCTCGTTGCTCCAGGGCACTCGGGTCTCGTCGGTCGCCGATATTTACCAGTTCGCCCAGCAGCTCGCTCCGCACCCGTTCCCGATAATTATCAAAGCACCAGACGGGGGTGGTGGCCGTGGTATCCGCCTTGTCAACACGAGTGAGGATGTCGAGAACGCCTATCGGAGATGCCTGGGCGAAAGCCCCTTAAAGCAAGTCTTCGTAGAGCGGGCTCACATAGGACCTGGGTGAAAACCCGTCGAGGTCCAGGTAGTAGGTAATGGCGAAGGCAACGTGACCCATTTATGGGAGCGGGAGTGCAGTGCACAACGAAGGTGCCTCTCCTGTTCACCGCCCTTTTCGCCGCTGGTTGCTGAGTTGTTATTGCCAGGTTTCAAAAGATCATCGAGGTGGGATGGATCGTCAAATTGCGAAGACCATGATTAATCTTTGACCAGATGGCTCCATCTACCCTGTCGAGGGCGGTCGTCAAACCTTTACTTGATGCTGTTCTGAAGATGGCTCAAGAGTTGCATTACCAAAGCCTTGGGACGTTCGAGTTCCTCGTCAATCCGCAACTGCAGGCATGGTCTTTCTCGAGATTAACCCACGAATTCAAGTCGAGCATACAGTGACTGGTGAGCGACGCCGCACGGGTGTGATACTTATACGCTTTCTAATGCCTCTGTCAGAGGAGGTCTCCAATATCGACCTCGTACATGTTCAACTGCGATTATCCGTACCCGGGACCTGTTTAGCAGATGTGTTACCTGAACATGCATCCTCTTCGGCTCCTCCAAACGGGCATGCCATTCAGCTACGACTAGTGTCGGGAGATCCGCACCGCTCCTTCCAGTTGTCTCCGGGCACTCTCCGTACATCTGATATCCCCTGGCCCGGTGGAAGAGGTGTTCGTATCGACACATGGATTTCTACTGGGCCTCACGCACATGGTGAGCAAGTCGAGTGGAACATTGGAGCTGACTTTGATTCAGTTGTTGCGAAGGTGATTCAATCGCCCATGGAGCGAATTTCGGGGAAGCAACTGCAAGGGCGCAACGAGCCCTGAGGGAGATTCGCATCGACGGAAATACGAAGACCAATGTTCAGCTTCTCGCAGGAGTGCTCGTCCTGATTGGACGGCCGAGGCTACGTACACTGGATGGCTAGAAGAGAGGTACTCCGCGTTGCGGCCGACAAGCTACCGTCGACTTCCTCTCGAACACCCCGTATTTCGCCTGCGAATGACATGGCAGGGGCACCCGGGACGATTCTTCTACAGCCGGGCTCCTCGTTCCAGCTAGCTCTGTCCTCATCTTCCGACTCCCTCCCTTACGGTGGTCAAGCGCAGGTGCACGGCCTAGTGCTGTCCACGATTAGGCGCAACGCGTTCCCGGACGAACTGTCTGGAACGATCACGACTTCTCTGTCTTCTACGCCTCTGGCGTTCTCCCTCACGCAGTCATCCTCGATGGCGATGTCGTCCAGTTTCGAGTTCGCCAATCCATCTGACCCTTCCCATCTGCCCTGTCCGCTGGCCGGCAAGGTCGTCGGGTTCCATCCTGCGCTCACTGCAGCTGGAGATGCCTCCGGCTCACAGATGTTCATACAAGAAGGAGACACGTGAATGGTGGTGAGCGCGATGAAGATGGAAAGCGTCGTCAACGCTTCGAGGAGTGGCCGTGTTTCTAGAGTTGGGAAGGGCATCGAGATTGGTGTGGTTGTCCCAGAGAGTTCTCTAGTGTGTTATATGAACCTAGAGAAGGAAGATCGGTTAGCGCGGCTGTAGATAACATAACATGTAGGTTGCACGTTCTGCCCCTCCTCCCCATGTCGTACAAGATGTATAGAGTTCAGCAGCGGCAGGGTTGGCCAAGTGAACCACCTTCCCTCCGACCGCGTTCTCATATCCACGCTCCTAGTATCGCCGGTACTGTGTACCTATATCAGCTATCGGACGGCTGTAAAAACTAATACGTATGTGCGCCCAGCTAATAGCAACGGCTTTTTGAGGAGCGATCTGTGTATAATCGCCCACGTGACCGCGCTCTGCATACGTGTTGGGCGCCTGTCCATGGAGGTGAGGGATGAGGTCAACTCATTACTCGCCACCGCCGGTCCTCCTGCCTTCAAGTCTTTCTGTCACCTGCGAGAGGTGGGCAGCCACGCCTTTGGACTCTGATCACATCCTTCTCCCCCACTTATCCTCGTGAGCTTGTCCTTCTTTGTACTAGTACGGTTTGCTCTCTCCAACTCCGAAGCAACATGTCTTTCGTCGATGAGCTGCGCAAGATCCCACCAGTCACCCGTTTCCTGTGCGGATCTCTACTCTCGGTCTCACTACCAATGATGATGCAGCTTGTATCGCCATACAAGCTCTTGTTTGTTCGCGAATTGGTTACGCAGCGCTATGAGGTGAGCACAAGGCCATTAGTGTAACAGCCCTCAGCGCATTTCGCGTAGTTTGTCGGCCGGGGGCCAACCGTGATCGCAATGCAAGTAACTAACCTACCTCATTCCATAGGTATGGAGGGCATTTACAACCTTCTTCATTGGAGGTATGCATTCCCGCTCCGTATGGCGGGCATTGTTGGCTCAACGCCGACCTTTCTATTAGGTTCAGGAATAAACTTCATATTTGACGTCGCAATGTTCTAGTACGTACCTCGTCTTGACGTACTATTCGATGCATTACCTCAACGGTCGACGTACATTCAGCCGGAATTCTGACGAGCTAGAGTCGAAACACTTTGAGGGGCGGTCCGCAGACTACGCATGGCAGCTCTTCCTTGCCAGCCTGGGCATTCTGGTGCGTCAATACCTGCAGTCGCCCATGCTCCCGCCCCAATCTGAACTTCGCTCACCGTGTCGCGCAATCCTCCCAAACACAGGGCTTCAACCTCCCTCTCCGCACATTCGTGCACACTCGCGCACTCCTGATCGCGCTCACATACGTCTCGTCAATGCTCGCGCCCGCGGGGTCCCAGACGTCGTTCTGGGGCCTGGTCACCTTCCCCGTCAAGTACCTCCCCTACGCGTTCATCGCCATGGACCTCCTCATGGGCGGCCCACAAGCCGCGGCAGTGAGCATCTCCGGTGCGGTCGTAGGCCACCTCTGGTGGTGGGGCGTGTGGGACAACGGCGTGTTGAGGGGCTTGGCTAGTGCGCCGCGGTTCTTGCGCTCGCTCATGGGTGAGGACGGCGGCGATGGGCGGCCGCGGAACCTAGGAGGTGGTGTTTATGCTGTCCCACCGAGGAGAGAGGAGCCGGCGAGGCCGGCTGGCCGTAACTGGGGCCCTGGACGTAGGTTGGATTCTTGAGCATGAGTAAGAGCAGGAGAGGGAAAGGCAGATGAAGATGGATTGTGGATGTTTGGGGAGAGGTGCGCGAATGCCATTGTGTCTCCGCTTGAAGCTTTGATAGATCTTCTTACGGTTCTGTTGCTAGTGAGATGCGAGTACCGTATTCGAGTTGCCCGTATGTGACCGCAGGCGCAATGGAAACGTGTTCATCTTCGCATTCCCGCGATATGCTTCGGGTGTACAGCATTCAGCGCCCGTTCAAGTCATTGACGGTGCCGACCATCTTTCGTTCTCGACTGGCCGTCGCTGCTTGGTCTGCGTGGATCCAGCCATTCAAAGCTTTGACCAACTGCATCCACCATCCACATCTTTCCAGCAGAACCGACCTCACTTCCTACAACATGGCCACGTTAATGGACGACATTCGCAAGATACCTCCAGTAACCCGGTTCTTGTGTGGTGCACTAGTGACCATTACATTGTCCATCAAGCTGGAAGCTGTGTCGTTTGGGAGCGTCATGTTTACGGGCAAAAGGATCCTCACAACTGGTCAGGTGAGTTTTTGGAATGGTAGCCCTGCAGAAGCCCATACAGCGCATACAGTCGGCTTTCTGTCCTCCTGTTGTCTTGTACATCTGGTTCAAGCAGGCAGCTCAACACAGTGCTTTGACTAGATATGGAGACCGTTCACAAGCTTCTTCATCGGAGGTGCGATTACCGTTCGCTCCCGCCGTTCGCTGACTGACGACACGTGGAAGATATGAGACCAATCAGCTTCATTATCGAAGTTGTTATGTTCTAGTACGTGTCCCCCGCCTTCCTGGTCCCGCTCACGCTGAGCCCGTCCACAGTCGGAACTCGCTCGACATCGAGTCCCACCACTTCCCCGTCAGCTCCGCCGACTACGCATGGCAGCTCTTCCTTGTCTGCCTAAACATCCTCGTACGTCATCCGCTCACCCCTTCCCCTCATTGCCTCACCCAAATCGCCACGCCGCCGCCACTACTGAGCCTCTAAGTTTAACTCGGCACCTCTCACCGCAGATCCTCAACCTCCCCCTCGGCTCCGCCACACACACGCACGCTTTCCTCATGGCGCTCATCTACCTCTCCTCTGCGCTCGCGCCCGCCGGCGCGCAGACGTCCTTCTGGGGGCTCGTCACGCTCCCCGTCAAGTACCTGCCGTACGTCTACATCCTCATGGACTACCTCAACCTCGGCCCACACGCCGCCGCCGCCAGCATCTCTGGGGCCGTCGTCGCGCACCTCTGGTGGTGGGGCGTGTGGGACACGGACGCGCTCAGGCCCTGGGCGCGCGCGCCGTGGTTCGTGCGCTCGCTCATGGGCGAGGACGGCCGCAGGAGGAACTTGGGCGGCGGGGTGTACGTCGAGCCCCCCGCGCGGGTGCGGGAGAACGCGGCGAGGGGGACAGGGATCAAGAACTGGGGCGGGGGACGCAGGCTTGGGGATTGAGGATGACGAGGGGCGCGGGTGCGGCCAGTGTGTCGTGGGGTTCCCCGGATGCATGCGAAACGCTGAGTGGTGGACGATTCGGTGGGTGGATGGATGGATGGATGGATGGATGGATGGATGGATGGATGGATGGATGGATGTGGGCTAGTTTTACGATTTGCAGTTGGGGGTTCGGATCAACCTTCTTCATGTTGACGTTCATCTTCTTGTGTAGGCGAACGGGCACTTAACTTATGCGGCCGATAGGTGTCAACGCGGCATCAGCTTTCTGAACATGGACGTGTGCGCTGCGCGAAAAAAGGCCATCGTTGTAGCGTCCACAACAAAGCGAGTCAGCGGTGCGATTTCCCCGTCGTGTTCACGCCGTGCTTCCACCAGGTTACCGAAGCGTCCCGCATCGTGAACGTAGAGGCACAAAACGCGCAGCTCCGGCCACAATATTCGCTTGAAGCCCGTTCTAGCCTGACCGGGCTGCCCATGGTCGTGTGCAGGCGGGCGGGCGCAGAGCGGGTGCACATGCACAGATAGATGCGTGAGTTTCGCTGTCGGACACCGGAAGCGGGTAGCTATATGCCCTGTGTTCTTAACTCTGCATGTTTGTCTTCAGGGAGTGATATAGGTGTATTTGTGGGTGTGTGGCATTGACATTGTCTTTCATTACAGTGGCGCACAAACCATGGTTTCCTCCGCAGCCAAGGTTTCCGGTTTCAGTCCTGGGTGATGACCTCGCCCACGCTTTCTGGCTGGTTAGTCGCCAGTGGAGCAAGTCAAGGGCAAGTAGCCGCATGTTCGTGTCTGATATTGGTATACCATACAAGCTTGCTTCGAAACGACTTCTTCAAGGCTGGCAATTTTGAGCTCCGTCAACTCTTCCAATCGTGGGGTCTTCCCCACATTTTGGTCTATCCGAGCTCCACAGCGGGTCCCCAGATCCGCATGCACTCGATCCTCACGCAACGGCATCCTTCGCACCGTACTGCTCCCAGTACGCCTGCATCCTCTCGAGTTCCTCCGTGCGGCCGTGCGCGCGCAGCCAGGCCATGAGATCGTGCATCTTGAGGATCGTCGATACGCGGCCCTTGCCCCCCAGGAGCTCCTCGACCTCTGCGACCATGCTGCGGCCGGAGTCCTTGCCGATCTCCTGTCGGTCGAGCATGAGCACGGCGCCGACGACCTCGCCGCCCTCTCGGGTGACAGTGTCGATCGCGCCGCGGATTGCGGTGCCGGCGGTGGCGACGTCATCGAGGACGAGGACGCGTTTGCCGCGGATGGGGGCGCCGACGGTGATGCCTCCCTCGCCGTGATCCTTGGCCTCCTTGCGGTCGTACGCGAAGTCGACCGCGAGCTGGTGGTCACGGTGGAGCAGGAGGGCGGTGCCGGCGGCGAAGGGGATGCCCTTGTAAGCAGGACCGAAGAGGACATCGAATTCGGGAAGGCCTGGCGTGGACTTGAGTGCGGCGGCGATCGTCGCGGCGTAAGCGGAACAGAGGGTGTCCAGGACGGGTCCAGAAGCGAGAAGCCCGGCATTGAAGAAGTAGGGCGATGAGCTGGATAGGCAGGGATGATATGCGCGCGGAGACGATTGTGCGCGCGAGTGGGAGTGAAAGCGAGATGAGAAGCAAGATTGAGAGGGTGGCTCAGGAGATGGGCGTGGGGGAGGGGACGGACCGGCCTGACTTGAGGGTGAAGGTGCCGAACTTGAGGGCGCCGACGGCCATGGCGTGCTCGATGAGCTCTGTCTGGTACTTTTGGAGAGACATGCTCGCTGGAGACACGTAGACGGTGGTGGGGATGTGTACGTCGACCGCGAGTCCGACGAGGGAGACAAAGTTATTAAGCGCCCACGGGATCCAAACCTCGAGGAAGATTAGATATAGATAGTAGAACTTCCTTTTTTAGACGTGCGGCAGGCGAGGTGGAGCGAATGGCGAATGGGACTCCACTTGTGCATGGCCAGTCAGCCCAGTCAGTCTAGTGTCTTCACTAGCACCCGTCTGTCGCGCATATACTCGCATCCACGCCGTTTGCACACGTTTCAACGCTCTCTCAACGTTCGAAGCACTATCACAGACCAGTAAAACCCCGAGACGCAGCGGTGACATTCCGAACGCAACAATGTGACGATCGAGAACTTCAAATGTGCCTTCTGACGACACGCCTTATCAATTCTCTGCCCTCCTCTCTCCACCACCATCTACTCTCGCTCTTCAGCACGCCTTGCTCACTCTGCCTCCTGCCGTCCCATCCACACTGTGGTCTGCTCTCGTACGTCATCTTCCAATCATTCCGATCACACTGCGGAGTCGCTCCAACAATAACTCTCGGACCTTCAACTTCAGCACTACCTTCTCTCCCGGTCGACTTTGCCGGAACTCCGTCGTCTCTTCGCCAGGACATGCCTCGTTATCGCCTTCTTTCCTTCACCCTACACTCCCCCAGGAGCCAATGAGGGACGCCCGCCGACTTCCCCAACTCACCCACACTTCATCTTAGGCTGCTCTGACTTATTTAGACCTCCACCTCGGTCTCCATCCGTCCAGCATCAATCACCTATTGCTTCAACCCGCCTCTCGCCTGCCATCTCAATGGGTCTCTTTGCTCTCACAGCGCCAGCGATGATATTTACCCACTTGTTTCATCGCCAATCCCGCAATCGTGACTATGATCCCGAGAAGGCGGTTCGTCGACATTCAGATCTCTCCAACGATTCTGGCCACGAAGACTCTGACGGCGAAGGCCACGATCATTCCTCTCATGATATTCTCACATCAGATGTCCCCCCTCGTCGCTTCCGACGTGTCTACTCGACCGCCACTCGCACCGCCGCCTCTGGCCTTAGCTCCTCTGGCGATCTATCTCAGGCCACTCCCTCTATTTTGAAAAGGTTCAAAGACTATGTCTGGCCTCCTGACGAACGGCTTGTGGATTTAGACAACTTTGTCCCCAATTATCGGTGGATTCCAATCGTCGCGGGGACCATTATACCGTTCTCTATACTTCTCGAGATCCCAGGACTCACGCAGAAATGGTACATCAAGACCGAAAACAACCAAACCGTCGCAGTGCAGCCTAATCCTCCCATCCTGGACATCGGTGTGGCCTTCTCCATGGCCTGCGTTGGCATTGCGAACCTCATGCTGATCCTGCGGTTCTTGGAGATCAGGATTAAAACCGTGACTCTGCTTTGTTTCGTGTTCCTGACAGTCCACGGTAGGTGTCTCTTAAAATCTTCCATCCTTACTTGGACGCTCACATTGTCGCAGACGTCATCAATATTGTCACGATCACTGTTTTTGGTGTCGAACATCGCTTCGACGACGGCTTCACATACGGCCAGGCTTTCTGGTCGACGTTGTGCTCCACCGCAATATCCACAATCACGAACATCTTACTGATTGCGGACTTTATTCGTACGCCCGAGTTTGCTAAACGAGGTCAGCCGTCCACCTAGGGCGTCCGTCATGGTTCTGGTTGAGTCACTGACGCCCTTCGTCTCTAGGTAGTGGCTTGACGCGTAAACAGCGTGCACTTGTCATCCTCGTCATGGTCCTTCTTCTCTACATTGCATTCTGCGGGTTCTTGAGCTCTGTCATTCTGCACCTCACCTACATCGACGGCCTCTACTTTACAGTTGTCTCGATCGAGACCATCGGTTTCGGCGACATCGTCCCGGTGACGACTGGCGCGAGGGTCTGGACGTGTCTGTTCATTTCTTTCGGTGTCATCACTATTGGTGTGGCCATTGCAATGTGTCGGGAGACGATCATGGAAGGCCTGGAGATCGGCTACCGGCGTCGTGTCCACAACCTCCGTGAACGCCGCCGCGACGCGCGCCGCTTCCGCCGGTGGGAGGCTCGCTGGCGCCGCGCTGTCGAGTTCCGCCTCCGCGAGATGGACGAGCCCATCTGGGTGGATGACGCGAACAAGGACGACGGGGATGTGCTCCGCGTGCTCGGGCTCGACATGGGCGTGAAGTTGCCGTTCTTCAAGCGCGTCGGGACGAAGATCAAGCGGACGGCGAGCGCGGACTCCGTGCTCCACCCCAAACACCGCAAGCAGCACCTCAACGTCGAAGCCCTCAGCAACGCGCAGCTCGAGGAGGCCGCGCTCGAGGCTGGTGTCCCGCTCGAGATGTTTTGCGATCTCGGGCCGCGCCACGACGAGCTGCACCACGCGCCGATGCCCGAGCTCCTCGCGCACCTCAACGCGGCCGCCGCGGCCGACGCGCTCGGCGTCGTGCATGCTGTGCAGGACACGCGCACTGCCGCGCTCCAGCATGCCCTCTCGAGCGGGTGGGTCGGGCACGCCGAGACCCCCACGCAGGCGCAGCTAGGCCGCATGGCCGCGATGCTCACCAAGTTCGGCCTCGTGGTATCCGGCCACAGCATGCACCCGCCGCGGCGGCCGCAAAGCGTATACGCCGAGGAAGCAGCCGTAGAGCACCCGAACCGCCCCCCGCCGCACACCCCGCAGTCGAGCGCGCGCCCGTGGCGGACGTCGACGGCCGCCTCGTTACCGGACCGCGAGCGCGGCGGTGACGCGAGCAAGCATCCGACGACGAGGTGGCTCAAGGAGTACGCGCGGGACGCGGGACAGCGGCCGGCGTGGAACTACGAGAAGCTGAAGGAGGCGTCGGCGCAGGAGGAGAAGCGGGCGTACTACGCGAAGGTGTGTCCCCCGGTCTTGTCTTCCCTGGAAATCGCGCGCAGACCTTCTGACGTTGACCATCGCAGCTCACGATTGCGTGGTCGCTCTTTCTGGTCTTCTGGTTGGTATGTACCATCTAGGTCGTCTTTGTTGCATTATCTGAGTTTGACACGCACCGTGATATAGGCTGGGGCTGGCATTTTCTGTGCCACGGAGGGATGGACGTTCGGCGTAGGGATCTACTTCTGTAAGATGCAGGTGTCTTGCTTTAGGGTTCATGGAGCTGATTATATCCCCATAGGCTTCATCGCTTTCACCACGACAGGATACGGTGACTACTATCCCGTAACCCCAGCCGGCCGCTCTATATTTGTCTTCTGGGCTCTGTTCGGTGTCGGTACATTGACTATCCTCGTATCCGGTAAGCATTTTACCTTGCGTTACCCTTGGCCTCATTCCTTACACTTGTCCGCCTTCGTCCAGTCCTGCAAGAAGCAGGCTCATCCCGATACAAGAGCGCGCTCCATTCGCGCGTCTTCGATAAGGCAGTGAAGAACTATCGCAACAACAACAAGCAGATCCTGGACGTCAAGCACCCGCTCACCGCCCTCCACAAGAACCCAGGCCCCCTACGCTGCACCACAAAGCCAAACATAGTGCGCCTCCAAGAAGCCCACGAGAAGACACAGCGCGAGCTGGAGCTGCTCCCATGTGATGTCGTCCGCAACGCTAAGATGTTCCGCGACTACATGAACTTCTTCGTCTCTGGGTCCCCAGGGGAGATTGAGGGGTTGGCCGAGGCGGGCGTCGACATCGGTACGGTGAAGGTGCCGCCTGACATGAGGAAACTCCTCGACGAGCTCGGCGATATCGAAGGCATCAGCGAGAGGCTGAAGTCGGAGATCTTGCAGGACGAAGATGCGAGGAAGGTGCGTAGACTTGTTTACTAGTGCAGGTCTTGTCCTATTGCTCACAAGCATCCTGCTGCAGACCCTGTTCATGCTCGGTCTCGAACGTACGTTCCCGCCTTGTGTTGTTCTCAACCCTTTCCTGACACTGACGATGATGCAACGTGCACAGGGAATCTTAAGAAGCTCGTCGGCGCCGCCGAGAAGGCCCTGCTGGCCCTCACCGAGCGCGATGCGCTCGCCACGCTCGTCCGTCAGGAAGAGAGGGAGAAGGAGAAGGGCCGCGGGCGGACCAGCCTCCCGCGCCGGCCCACCGCCTTCGCCTTCGACCAACTCGACCAGAAACGGCACGACGCCGCCGCCTACCGCACGCACACCGTCCGAGCTCACTCGGAGCCGCCGACGAACGGTCCCTGTCCTCCCGTCGAGGGTATACCGCGGACGGGCTCGGAGATGTCGGTCCGCGGGCCGAAAGGGCATGAGCACAGGTTTTTCCTTTCCAGCGCCGTTTCGCGGGTCGGTGGCAGGAGCATGGGCAGGGACCGGTCCGCTTCGTCGTCGTCTTCGCTGTCGGATGTTGATGTTTCGGACTCTTCTTCTGCGGGCCCGTCTGGTAGCTAACGCGGACCGAGCCATGCAGTTTGGCGCGCGTGTAGTTCGTCCATTGTACGGATAGTAGTAGTAACGGGCATACGAAATCTCTGTAGCATACGTAATAGACGATCGTATAATGTACAGTTATCATACGGTTTCCCGGATGTAGGGAAGGCATAATCATAATTGAGCATAATTCATAGTCCTGGAGTGTGAGGGACATGAGATGTGTGGCGTGTAACCGTCCGAGTCCGGGGAAGTCCGTATGAATCGATGACTAGAAAAACAATGACTATGGAGAAGGAAGAAGTCGCTGAACTGCTCCAATTCGGCCTCAGAGCGACCTTGCCCTACATACCACCACGAGTGGGGGCGGGCAGGAGGGGAGGTACTAGTGCTTCAGACACAAACGTGGGAGGCTGGGCATGCAGCGACATGGACACGTAGTCGCATTGATTCCCGCGAGATGTCTGGACAGAGCGATGGACAGTTAGACAGTGTGCGCCTCTCTCCTGAGGACCCACCTACCTTGAGTATAATCCCGTCCTCCCACACCATCGCCGCAACGACCTTCTGGTCCCCGTCCTCGGGCGGGAGGCGCCGTCTGCGCACGCGACATGGCAGCTCGCTCTCGACCCACTGGCACGCCTCCTCCTCGAACCACACCCGCATGTCCACCGCCGCGGGCGCGGGGAGGACCTCCACGCTCCACCCGGCCCCGAGGGCGTGCGTGCGCGCGCCCATCGCGAGCTGCGGCGCGTCGAGCCCGAAGTCGAACAGCGCGAGCTCGGGCGTGCCCGCGTCGGTGTGGTACGCGAGTGCGCAGCGGCGGCCGAACGTCGAGGGCGCCTCCCACGTCTCGGGCACGACGACGAAGCGCGTGTGCGCCGGGCCCCACTCCGCCCACGGCACGTCCAGAGCGGGCGCGCTGGCGTCGTTGTCGGTGTCAGCGTTGAGGACGACACGTGAGGGGAGGGCGCGGGCGGCTTGGGCCATGAGCCCCGCGAGGCGGATCGCGAGGAGGAGGGAGCACTTGGTGTCGGCGTCGGCGCCAGGCATGGCGCGCGCCATGTTGACGACGACGACGCCGTCGGCGGGGTCGGGTGCAAAGGCGTGGCCCAGGGCGGGGGCGCTGTTGAATGGGTTGGAGACGGTCGTCCAGAGCTGCACGCCGGCGTCTTCGGAGAAGTGCGGGAGCCTGAGGTCACAAGCGCACGCGAGGCCGTCTGTGGCGAAGACGAAGAGGTGGATGTAGCACTCTTGGGCGAGGAGCAGGACGTTATCGCCGACGAAGGTGACGGTGTCGCCCCACGCGTCGAAGCTGTCTTTAATCTGCAGTAAGGCACGATGCCAGATCAGGGTAAGAAGGGGTTTTGTCGATGAGGGATGAGGTAAAATGTCGTACCATGAGGAGTTGACCAGTCTTCCAGTTCCAGACTTGGAGGACCCGCTCGTCGTCAGCACCGGTGTAGAGCGCTACGAGGTCCTTATGTATCCGGAAACTATTGATCTCATCCACCTCCTCGATTCCCGCGTCAAAGGTAGGATCGCTGGCGAGTGGATGGGGCTGTCCACCGGCGGACAGGGACACCACGACCATCTTCCTAGGAAAACAGCACATGTGAGTTCCACAATCGTACCGCACAATGACAGACGGGCTTACGCATCTTCCTCCGGGTTGGTCACGGCGAGACAGATGAGGAGGTCCTGCGATGGGTCGAACTGGAATGTTATCAGCCCAGGCGGAAGCTGCGAAGAAGTCAGCTGCTTCTGCATGGACCACGCATGGCGATTGGAGCGTTCATCCGGGCTAGAAACCGTCGGGAGCTTGACAAAGCTCAGGCCACCTCTGAAGTCCGACACGACAACCCAACCACTCTCGAGGACGAGCGGAGAGCGTTGGCGGGTGGGGATGTGAGTGGAGATGGGATAGAAGGAGAGGCCCTGCGGCGAGATTCCCTCCGGAGATAGGCTCTCCCAGGCGCGGTGGTAGCGGAGCAACATTTTTCTTCGCCTCTTGAGCGGGATGTGAGAGTTGTCGACGTCAGTGAGTGCATGGGCCTTCAGCCATGTCCTATATTGTCGAAGCATCGACTGGATGATCGACCGAAATCTGCGACTGACCTGCGCACATTAGCCTAAATAACAGTTGGAAGGAAGTCTGAGAAGCAGTACTCACCATTTGACACCTCAACATCTCAGTGTAAGGCAACTCCGCGAAAACTTGGCTCCATAATTCAGTCGGCAGTCTGTCAGCGGAGGGGCAAGGGAGGAAGCGTAGTGCCATGAGAGGAGAACATGAGAGGAGATATGGAAACCAGGATTGGCCGCCTCTTAGCCGTGGGGGGCTATATAGGGCGGGGTAAGGGCATGAGCATCACACAGAATCACTGAGGGCGTATGTCGGTGATTGAAAGAGTGAAGGCAGGCTTTATTGACCAACGTCATGCTGCAACTGTCGTCAGGCGAGGCTGGGAAGAAGATGGGTAATAATTTCCTAGCAATGGCACCCTGTGGAAGCCTCAACAAGGCCGAGCTCGGCAAATGATAGAAAATGAAAGGCGCAAAGGCACGAGGCGGTGGCTGGGGTCATTGCGGCAGGAGCTGAGAAGGGAAACCGAGGACAAGGTCAAACAACGCCCATGTGGCTGTGCACTCGTGAGCATCTCGGCCCGGCCCGGGGTGCCTGAATCCCTCCGGGCCGGGGAGAGTGGAATATATACGGCGATGGTCACTCGCTGCCCCGAGTCTGGCGACGGGCATCGTCTTTGCCTCCCCGCCAGTGCAGCTCACATCGATCCCCGCAGGTCGGCTCCAGTCCATCGCTTCCCACCTCGGCGCGTCGACGATGGCAGACAGACTCAAGGTCGTCGTTTGTCGCGACCTGGGTCCAGATGTCATGCCATTGCTACTCAATGACCCGCAGTTCGATGTATGTCGCCAACGTCGTCGTCCCTTGCAATTACCTCACTTTTTGACGTTTTCCAGGTCGTTGTTTGGCCGCACAACAAAGCCTGTGAGCGCAAGTGGCTGCTCGAGAACGCACGGGGGGCCTCGGGAATCCTCCTTCTGTTGTCGGAAAAGGTGTCCCTTGTTCTCGCTTCCTGGACCCCGCCGAGCAAACCCGATTAACCCCCGTTTTGTTATCGAGGTCGACGACGAGCTTCTCGACACTGCCGGCCCAAAGCTACGCGTCGTATCGACTATGTCTGTCGGCTACGGTTGGTAACAATCACCACATCCATGTCCTTTCTCCTCCCCGAAGTTCGAGCAAGCCCCCAGCTCATCGCGTCCTGTCCCTACCCAGAACACGCCGACCTCAAGGCCCTGTTGACCCGCGGCGTCCGCTTCGGGTATACGCCGGACGTCCTCACCGACGCCGTCGCGGACCTCTCCGTCATGCTCGCCCTTATGGCGGGCAGGAACGCCAAAGAGACGACCGAGATCGTCCAATCCGGCCAAGTAAGTTACAGTGTCAATGATATCCAATAAGCGACTCGGACAAGCCGCCACTCACGCCCCCCTTCCCCCACATTTCATTGTAGTGGCCCAACTTCGTGTGGTCGCCCTTCGCCTTCTGCGGCCCCCAGCTCTCCGCGATCACGACGGACCCCTCCGCCCCCGGCCCCGCCTCCGCCTTCAGCCCAGCACTGCGCACAGCGGGCTTCATCGGCTTCGGGCGCATCGCGCAGGCGACGTTCGCGCGCCTCGTCCCCTTCGGCTTCGCGCGCTGCCTCTACACGGGCAACGCGCGCACGCCCCCGGACCCCGCCGCGGACGCCGGGCTCGCAGCGAAGTTCGGCGTGCGCGAGGTGCGCCGTGTCGAGCTAACGGAGCTCGCGCGCGAGAGCGACGCCGTGTTCGTGCTCGCGCCCGGGGGGCCCGCGACGCACCACATCGTGGACGAGGCGTTCCTGAAGGGCATGAAGAGGACCGCGGTGCTCGTGAACACTGCGCGGGGTACGCTTGTCGACTCGGACGCGCTCGCGAGGGCGCTGCGTGAGGGCTGGCTGTACGGCGCGGGGATCGACGTCGTCGAGGGCGAGCCGAACGTTGGGCTCGACCACCCCCTCGTAAAGGCTCCCAGGTGAGCGTGATGTGCCATGGTGCCGTATGCTGACTTTTCGGGATAGAGGATGCTGACCTGGTGGTAATCTTTCAAGGTGTATTGTGTTGCCCCATATTGGGAGCGCAACCAACGAAACCCGTCTGGGAATGGCCACCTTGGCGGCCAAGAATCTCCTCGCCGGTCTCCTTGGGCAAGAGATGCCCGCAGAACTCAACACTTCTCGCTGAGCGAACCCCGAGGCGGTCTGCTGAATGTATTGGTAGATGTTAGGAAGGGTGTATAATCTAGACGCAATCCGAGTTGTACGCTTTACACAGATCCAAGTAGTCAAACATTCAACGTTAGCGTTGGCTCAATGACACGAACGCACGCAAGCGCACCAACACTACGTATTCCGGAGCTCGTTGTCAACGAGCAATTCTATCCATTGCATTCGTAGTGCAAGAAGTAGTACTGTACAATGGCTTAGTAAGTACCGACTAAGTAGTAGCGCGTATGGGTAACGAATATGCATATATGTAGGTGTGGTCGCGAGTGTGATGCGGGTCATGGTCAGGGTCAGAGAAGGAGATGAGTGCGAAGCAGAGATGCAGGTAGCAACGACGTGTGTTGTATAATGTGCGGTGTGCAGTTGTGATGGGGATATCAATACATAGATCAAAAGGGCGCGCGAAGAGCGAAGGGCAGAAAAAATTTGAACGGTGGGTGAGTATATGTGATGCGGAGCGCGCAACAACAGCGCTCTCCACCAAAGCAAAGCATCGACAAGCAAACACGACGACAGCTGGTCCAGACCGCGCCTCAGGGCTCAGTTACTTCGCCTCCACGACGTACCCCTGCGCAGCGATGCGCTTGTCATCGCTCGCGCTCGGCGTTGGCAGCTGCTGCACATGCGACGCCTCCTCGGGACCGGGCGTGTGCGGCCGCGAGGGCATAGGCGTGTTGAGCTGCGAGCGGTTGTGCGCGAGGTGCGCGCGCACGAGGTGGCCGGCAGCGAGCGCAGAGATGAGCGAGAGCTCGCCCGCCATGACCGCCGACGCGATGATGCGCGCGAGCTGCTGTGCGTTCTGTCCGGGGTTCGTTTGGTGCGCACCGCGGACGCCGAGCATGTCGAGTACGGCACCCTGTGGCTCGAGGATCGTACCGCCGCCAACGGTGCCGACCTCGATACAGGGCATAGAGACGGTCATGAGCAGGTCTTCGCCGCCGTTTGTTCTGTCCGACACATCATTCGTCAACAACAGCTTCGTGACAACAACAAACGAAACAGCTACTCACGGCTCCATGAGTGTCATGCAGTTCGAACTCTCCACGTTCTGCGCGGGATCCTGGCCGGTCGCAAGGAAGACAGCAGTGAGGATGTTCGCCGCGTGCGCATTGAACCCGCCAACCGCGCCCGCCATCGCGCTCCCGATGAGGTTCTTCTTCGTGTTCACGTTGCACAGGCCCTCGACCGTCGTCTTGAGCACGCTCTTAACGACCTTCCCGGGGATGACCGCCTCCGCGACGATGCTCTTCCCGCGACCTTCGATCCAGTTGATCGCCGCCGGCTTCTTGTCCGTGCAGTAGTTGCCCGACAGCGCGAGCACGACCATCTCGGGGAACTCATGGCTCAGCACCTCCAGCGCCTTCTCTGTCGCCTTCGAGATCATGTTCATCCCCATCGCGTCTCCTGTCCGCGTCGCGAACCGCACGAACAGAGTTCGCCCAGCGAGCGCACACTTGATCTTCTGCAGCTTCGCGAACCGCGACGTCGACTCGAACGCCGCCTTGATCATCGCGTACCCGTGGTCCGACTCGATCCATGCCTTCGCCTCTGCCGCGCGCACTATCGAGGGGAAGTCAATTGCAGGCCCGCGCGTCATGCCGTCGGCGGTGAGAACAGTCGTGACACCTCCGCCGGCGTTTAGCGCCTTGCAGCCACGAGACGTCGACGCGACTAGCGTGCCCTCGGCGGTGGCCATCGGGATGGGGTACATGAGGCCGTCAACCTTGAGCGGGCCGGCGATACCGAGGGGCAAGGGCATGAAGCCGATGACATTCTCGCAGCATGCGCCCATCACGCGGGAGTAGTCGTAGTCCTTCATCGGGATGAGCGAATTCTCCAAGGTTTTGGTTCGCGAAGCACGGGCTGAGGACACGTCGTGTCAGCCACGTCCGTCTCCAGGAAGACCACGCGAAAGCAAAGATGATCACTTACAAATGAGGGCACGACGGATCCGCACGGCACGGTCGAAGTCACCGAGCATCTTCTCGAGGGCGTACGCAGCAATTTTGCCAGTCTGGGACAGAAGGATGACCTCTTCATCGTTCAGCGTCTTGAGCGCGACCGATACAGGGCGGGGACCGTTCTCGAAGACGTCGACACAATCTGCAAGAGAGCGCACCTCGACCTGGGTAGGCTCGACTTCGCGTGACTCGGGAGTGATAGGCTCGACGGGGGGAGGAGATCTGATCGGAAGGGCGTCCTGGAGCTTCTTATCGACAGTCTCCAAGTTCAGAGGGCGGCTGAATATCGTCAAGGGAGGAGGACGGGTAACCGGGGCTTGCTCAGGTTCAGGAGCGGGAGCAGGTGAGGGAGCCTCCACGACGGGTGCGGCACTGGCCATGAACATGACGGAAGGTGCGGGCGTATGCTCCTGTTCCCCCTCAGGCTCGTCTGCAATCTTGACGATGGAGCGCGCCCGTGAACGGAAACGAACACCTTGGCTGCGGACTGCACGCATGGCCGCCAGACCAGAACCTGCTGCAATACCCTTAAGCAAATAACCGTTGAGGACCACGCTGACTGCGAGAAGCGCGACGATCCACTTCGAAACGACGGGATCGCCAACGAGCGAGCTCCAGGAGGACATGAAGTTCTCGATCGCCTCGCCAGTGTTGGCGTTGGAGGCACGGGAGGCTGGGGCGAGAGGGAGAGCGTGAACGTAGATAGGAGCGGCAACCTTGACGACAAGATCGATAGGCTCAGAGCCCTCGACGGTGAACACAGGCTCCTGCGTCAGCGCTAGATGAGAAAGAACTGTGGTAATAGCGGGGCTAGTGATGTCGACGCGGGGTGTGGGGACAGCCTCCGGTGCTGTTCGAAGAGGATGCCTCTGATGGCGAGCGTTGGCGGTAGCAGGAGTGAGGGTAGTGCAGAAGTTCAAAATGTGCAGAGTAAGGAAGGACGCGATCTGTATAGCGGCAATGTCAGCGCGAAGCAGAGGCGGACCGCGACAGGTCTGCGTACCAGAAGTAGCTTCAGCCTCGCCATGGGGTTCTCCTCCGCCTCCTGCAACCTGCTACCATCTTTCAGGAACGAGCCCTTGACGCCGATAGCCGAGTCGGTTGCCCGTTGGCGCAAGTTCTTCGAGGTCTCGGTCTCCGTAACGCTCTGCCTGCTGCTCTTGCGAGACAAGACCCCGCGAACAGCAGTACCGTTGGCCGTAACAGCGGTGATAGAACTGGACCGAGATCGGGCCCGCGTCATGTCCCGAACCTTCTTAATGCGACGAACCTGGGATACGACAGTCAGAAATGCACGCATGAGAGCAACACCGCGAGTGCAGCGAAAGGACGATGGTGAGGGTCAAGAGAAGTAGAACAGGAGGCGATCACGTGGAACATTTGCTTCAAGCGCAGCTCCGATCGACGCGTTCAGGACAGGAAAGGGAAGTGCGATACTAATGACACGTACCTCTACCATGATGGTCAGGACGGCGGTGTACAGCGTGAAAGTCATCAAACAGTCCATGGCGAGCAACGCCGCAGCCACCGCGCAAAACTCCTTGAGGCCGCCAACGCGACTGTTGACACCGACGAAAAGCACGGCGATCTCCAGAGCGTAGTCGCGGAGGATTACGTTGCCGACGCGATCGAGCGCTTCAAGAATGACGTCGCCAGCCGCTTTCATGCGACCATCGTCCTGGGGCTTCAGCATGTGCGGGTGAGCCATGACGGCGCGCGCGAGACGAAGAGGCTTGTCGAATCCAACAGTGCAGACAAGGAAGGGAAGAGCTTCTGTGAGAGCGATGGGATCGAGGGGAATGTCCATGGATCTGCACATGGGAAGGGTGAAGAGGAACGAAATGGTTGCCGATGAGAAGATGCCTGCGGAGAGCCAGAAGTTCGAACCCAGTGCCCGGGAAGACAGGAATAACCTCATGAACGTCACATGCATGAGGACGTAGCCTGTGAGGACAACGAGTATATCAAGCGAGTCCGCTTTCTGTTGAGAAGTTCAGGGCGTGCGATGCTTCGCAACAATAGCAGACCACGCACCTTGGTGAGCTCCCAGAATCGCAAGACGAGCGCGCTGACGGCGTAGGCAACCCATTTGCTGCTCTCCATCTCGCCAATGCTCTCCTGGCGTTTCCCTGCATCAATGCTGTACTTGACACCATCCAGAGTGATAGTCTTGTCCTTCCTGAGCGAACCTAACCAATCATCCCGAGTGCCGGGCATGAACGAGAGTGTGAGGATTGGTGACACTCCAGGGCGAGAGACATGGGTGAAGCACGACGTCCCGGAAACGTTTGAATGATGGCACATGGACGAATAAGCCTTGCCTGAGAGGGCGGGCACGTTGGAGACGAGGTGTTGCGAGATGGCGGAGGGATCAAGGAGGGCATTCTGGTAAGGGTTTGCATCAGCACCAGCATACACAAAGGTCCCCTGTGCGCGGCATGCCGACTTGCAGGAAGGGATACATTAGGGATGGAAGTATTAAAGACGCGCGGCAAGAAGGTTATGAAATGATAGGGCAGTGAAACATCAGAACTCACCGGCTGTGTCTTGTCATCAAGCGTGAAGACGACCTGCTGCAACTCCAACACGTCGAGGTTACCACCAGGACGTTTCCAGGCCTCTGTCCAATCTTGCTGGGAGACTGCGACCCATTCTCCGTTGGTAAGATGGGCGAAGGCAGGGCGGAGAGTAGGAGGGTGAGAGGAGGCGAAGAAGGACGAGTGCTTGATGCCGGAGAGGATGTGGAAGTAGGCTAGGGTTGCAAGGACGAAGACAGAGACTATTGTCTCGATGGGGGAAAAGACGGTGTGTGTAGACAGCGGGCGCAAAACGGCACGCATTTTGGGGGAGAGCGGGAGGGAAGGAAGAAGCGACGAGCAGTGGGGGCGAATAAATGGAGGGAATAAAAAGGTCTATTGAATGAGATTAGCACTGTCGGGTGGGCTAGAGTGGAGATATGGAGAGAGAGTTAGAATGGGGGGTGGAGCGGCGAGTGGTACGAGAATGATGAGGTGGAGAGTTGGTGTACAGACCTTGGGAGCCGACGTGGACAGGCAGCCGACTACTGTTCGTCTATGGGGGAGATGCGGGGTGCAGACGCGGATGAACGCGTCGCGGGGGCGGGCGTCGGTGAAGACGGGGTCGACACGGGCGACAAGGGGACGGGCGAGGCGGGCCTCGGAGGGAGATGGGGGGAGGAGAGAGGTGGTGGAACGATGGGTCGTCGAGTTATTTGTCCCGCTAATAACTCATCAATTCGTTTCCATAAAAGGCATCGCACCTTCCTTCCCAGACTTGCGGGTGGGCGCCCAGGCCCGGGCAGGCGCTTGAGGAGTAGCGGTCGCTGTCCCGCCTCCGACTGCGTTCCGGTCGAAAAGGGTCCTCGTCTGCGTCCAGTCTCAGTCGGCCACTGCCAGGTCTCTCCCCGGTCTGCGCTGGTCCCTGCTCTTGTCTCCAATCCACGACTGCATCCACGCCGCCATCTGACGCTGCCTTTTGTTCCCGGCGTATTGTCTCCGGCCCGTGTCTTACTTACCCCGGCCGCCTTCATTTCTACTAGTCAGCCCACCCCCAGTCGTCCGCCCGCGCAGCTCTCGATAGGCTTCAGACTGAGATAGCTCGACCGTCGACTCTTGTCTCACGAATCTCTCCATCCCACCTGTTTTTCCATGCAACCTTCCGACGGGAGATATCGTTCCATCTTCCGGCGCCAGCCACTCCGCAACCGTGAGCGCGCTATCCCATGTCGCTCAACGTCCGCCACGGCCCACCACCCATCCTCTCCGTTCCGTCGGCGAGGCCTCGAGTCCGTTCAAGGAATCACGCTTGCTGAGCATGAGGCATACTCTATCTGATGTCCGCTTCAGCTGGTCCTCTCAGACCTTGAATGCGTTTCGTACAGCCTCCACCCATCCAGGGACCCGGATTCCAAATCTCCGCGACTGACCCGTCCGCTTCGCCGGCAGACTTCTGGGAGCTCCCAGCATCCCCGCTCCACCATACCGTACGTCAATCCCGCTCTCTTCTCGCTCACCCCCATGACGTCGCCCACAGACCTACAGTTGCGTACAGACCCTTTGACGCTTTCCTTGGCGTCATCCAACATCTCTCTCTTCATCAATGACATCTCCATGCAATTTGTATGCAGTCGAACCATGAGAAGGCGCGGTCCGTGCAATTTTCTGCCTCATCGTCTCATCGGTCTCTGTCGTAAATGGCCGATCTTGTTCATCATGAACGATCATGTTCCAACTCGAGACGCTCCCCCAGATCACCCTAGCCCAACGGACCGCTCGCAGCACACTGCCAGAAACCCTATCTACAGGCGTTCGCGTTTGTTTCCTCGTGCGAAATGATCAACGGTATCTCTGGCGCAGGACGTACGACCACCACAAACGTCGAGCTTGGATGACATGCAGGCTCCATTTCAGCACCGATGCGTCCACGCCAGGCAGGATCTCAGGCCACCACCGTTTCTCTTTCGCAAGACGCCTGGCGAATCGTTCGACAACTGCCTCAACCGCTGGCGTGTCTGAACTCTCTGTCTCCTTATCTCACCGATTTCATCAACTATTCAACACAAATCTGAGCATGAGACCCTCCACTAATCGCGAACTGTGGTACTGTGCATACTCCTGCTCGATGTTCCGCGCCGTCCGGTACTAACAGTTCCTTTCGCAATCCCTTGAATTGGCCTTGAGTGAGTCTCGCCCTACCGGCTACTGCGATCGTCGGCCTGAAACCTTATCGATCCTGCTTTGCACTAATCCATGTTCACACCAACACCTATACATGACCGCGACGCCTCGCAATCGTCGTTATCATGACCCAAATAGATGCCCCAACGGACACGTGCGGCTCCCCAGCTAAAGCACTTCATCTCACCTTTGTAAACGGACCGTGCGTCTTCCTCCGTACCACGCTCCATTCCCCCACATCCCCAACCTTTGCGTTATGCGAGCAACGAACTACCTCCTGTCGCGGACCCACAAACGCCTACAGATAAGGACTGGAGTGTTTCGCGTGCTCGTCGCTCGCGTGGCCTTGTGCGCGATCGCACCTGCGCCCGATCGACGGGAAAGAGGGTCGTCGACGCACACGCCGACGTGCATGGACAATATCCATTACATGGCCGACAATTAGGCCCCTATTGAGTGTGCGACCTCCGTTCGGGTCCGGCGGGATCCTTCGAGTCCTTGTGCGACTGGCGAGGACCGCGTGTGCACTACACTCCCCGCTATTCCATTGGCACGTTGCGTAAGTAGCTTAGTCCATCCAGTCCCACCTTCTCTCAGTGCTTAGGAGTGCTACCACGCCTGTGGCCTTGTCCTCCGCCATCGCCGGAAATGCGTCCGCAGGCTAGGAGATTAGTTCCAGCGAAATCGCAGGCTATGCTGAATATTCATCAACCTCGCATGCTTTTAGATCCGGATCCGCTCATCAGCGCATCGACGCGTCGAACTTACAAACTTACTTGCTATCCAGGGCACAGAGGAATCGCCTCGTGGTGCGTGCATGGTTGTCGACAAGAGCACTAGTTGCACTAGTTAGCTTCATACCACTAACGTCGAGCTCTGCGCAAGTGAAGAGCCCTTTGTTGGCCGTGGCCATCAGCTGAACTCTGTAGAACGAGATGGTGGGCAGACCGGGTTGTCTTGGACTTACACATGCACTGTACAGCTGCGTATGCGCAAACGCTACTGGCTGTGCATGTGTTCGTGACATAAATTGTATAACTCGCCGTACTTCGCGGTCGATTATGCGTATGCCCTCGGTAGTCTGCCGCTTCTGCTCCCTGCCTTCGACCTACATGTTCGTAATCACAGAGACCCGCCCTTTGCAACAGACAGCGACAGCGGAGGTTGTGATGGCCTACTAATCGCAAGCTGTCGGCCCCTTTACCGGTACCTACGGCGAGAAATCTCCGCTGGGCTTCCTGGGCAGCACTAGCAGTCACTAACGAGTGAGCCATGCGCCCAAATGGTGCACCTATGCCGTCATCTTAAGTCAAGAGTTATAGCGTCCCTGCCCCCCAAACAATCAGTGCTTCATCCCCACACCCCACGCTTCTCGGAAGATATCAAGACCAGACCTCGAGCCTCAGGCTGGGCCAGGGCTACACCACATAATACAAATATTCATGCAGCAACGGCTTGGTACGGCTTCAAGCTGTTATACTGTTGCAGTATGGAGCCCGTCGGCGACTAACGGCCCACCCAATTATTGGCATCCTGATGTCTCGTAGACGACGCCCTCGGCGCCCGCCGGACCATCGATATTAGGATCGGAACTTGGCAAGGCCCCTACTTACCGTTTTGGCTCGCTGAAGCAGATCCGAAGATGCCCTTGCGCCCAGCGCCCGACCACTAGCAACCATCTTGGCCACGGCAGGCGGTCGAGGGCTGCGTGATAGAGCTCGCATCTAATTGAGTAACTGTGCCATCGTTCCGGATGTGTTTCGCATTTGAGTCCAGTGGAATCGACCCTCAGGTCTAGGATTCGTAGGGCCTCGACTTGTCGCACCCTGCATACCCAGGCTGACGGTGAGATCGTATGCAGAAGCCTGAGATCGTCAAGGCGCACTGCAGCACGTGCTTGGATACAGAGCCTGCGCACCGAAACATAAGCCCCCCGACAACAAAGGATCATCACACAAGACTGTGCACGGGCCCGAACAGCAATATTCTTGTCTGCCTCCCATCGCCGTGAGCTTGTCAAGTTCGACGCGCGCACGAAGGCCTGCAGGGATTACGTGACACATACCCCCACAAAGTGGCACCATGACCACCAGCTCAAAGGAAGCCTTGATGATCTCCATAGCAGATGACGGGTTACAGGAAGCAAAAAGACACCCGTCGCGCCCGCAAATGGCGGCGGTCAGTGCCAGGCACGCCACACCGCCAGTGCCAAGTACAGCACTGTATTGAGACGTTGTGGTCGGACTAGGCGGTAGGATTCGAGGCGCAGATACGGACCCACAGGCGCACTGTGCTCCGGAAGTATACCACGCGACTGCGCCAACGCGCACGGTCCCGGCGTGCCGCACCTGGAAGTGGCGGAGCGCGAGCGATTGAGGGCCAAGCCGTCGGGACTCGGAAGCGCCGCGCTCTGGATGTCCGGATCTCCCAAGTAAGTGAAGGCACTCTCAATCTCCACTGAGAGCGGATCGCGGGAGGCATTGCACCCTTGCAAGTAAATCGCCGCTGCACTGACACAGTTCTGCGCGCGTTGGCCAGGTCGGACGGCCCAATGGGAATGCTCATGTCCGACGAAGGGCTTGAAACCCTCCGATATGTCGGTGGTAGCGCGGGGGTATTAGGGTGCGTGCCCGTGTGCGCGCCCTGCGAAAGGGAAGATCAATGACGCAATTCTAGCGCTTCCAGTCAAGGAAGAAGTCGAGACTGGTCAGATTCAGAATGCGTAAACGTGCAGCAGGGAGAACTTACCTGAGACCCCGCGGCCAAGCTTCGAGCTTCGTGCATCTATGATAGACGCCATCTGGATGCACGCGTTTGCAACCTGGCGGTGCCGAATGGGCACGCGCGGGTAGCAATACATGTAGGATGCCATTCCGCGCCTGTCTGTACAGTACGTACCCAACCCGACGCACGGAGGCTACGACCTCGTAATACAGAGAACGGTGTACGTATGAAGGCGGACGGTACCGGTATACTGATTAAACTCGAGATGCCAATTAGATCCAGGATGTGGAGGCAGGCGGTATAACCAGGAAATTGACTTGGTGATTAAGTGGGCAACGTGGAATAAAGGAGTGACGGGGATATCGATGCGGCAGAGGGCAGATATGAGCAAGACAGAAAAATGAGGGACGAGACATATGTCCATGCGACGAACATGCGAACAATGCGGGCAGGTAAGGCAACAGTCAATGAGTAGTACACAGAATGCGGGGGACGCAAAACCGTAAGCAAGCGATTGAGACATGCAGCATGTTGAGCATAACAAAATAAGTTAGACTATACAAGGAAAGCGTGGGGGTGTAAACAGCGCGGGAAACGAGAGGCGTTTAGGTGAGGAATACAGCAATGGGATCGAAAAGAGCGTGAGGAGTCATGTTGGGTGTGCGGGCGAGAAAGATGGGGTTATGGGAATGAACTACATACGGGCTATGTGCGGCTTTTTAATGTATCGGCCAGAACGCGGAAGATGGGAGAACGCCATGAGAATGACAAGCACAACTGTGCCTGGCACTGAGATGGTAGCCAAGTAGAGCGGCATCTGGGCACGCTTCCAAGGATACTCCATGGGAGCGGAGGAACCAAGAGCGGGTGTACCTCGCGAGGAGCATAAAGGCACAGGAACCAGAGGGTACAGCGGATTGCGGGGGCAGGGGTAACAGGACACAAGGGGTATGCGGGATGACGCTAGGAGATTAGGTTGGAGGCAACGGAGTGTCGGGCCAAGGAAGCAAAAGGAGATCTCGAGCGGTTCACCCAGCTGTGCGCGTACCTGGCGCTCTCGAGCTCTCGTCAGTGACCACCCAACGACAGCACACGCAGTTACAGATGACAGTTAGGCACGCGGCTTTGGGCGGTAACAAGGGCCTTCACGCTATTAGAGGAGCTTCGAGGCGCGGAGGTGTTCACGTAGAACCATGTCTTTGACTATTGTGAACACGCGGAAGTCAGTGGTGGCGTTATGCTGCGAAAAATAGTATCACAGCCAGACAACATACCAGAAGCAATGATTCCCCCAGTGGTCGTCGTATCCTGATAACACGGCATGTCATGAGTTCGCATGCGCAGAGCGGTGGTTGTGTAGCTTACAGTGACTGAGGTACAAAACCCGTAAAACTTGCGTGGGATGGGCGAGTGCTCACGGTGGATGGCACTGAATTTGCTCCTGAAGTCTGCGCAGTGCTTGATATTTAGCCCTCCATGGAACGCGACAATGAGGCGCATATACCCACATTTTTGGGCAACATCGGGGTCGTTGGGCCGCTCTCCGAAACTACGCACGTATTTTTGGA
The DNA here is from genome assembly GCA_022814645.1 of Ganoderma meredithae. Taxonomy (NCBI): domain Eukaryota; kingdom Fungi; phylum Basidiomycota; class Agaricomycetes; order Polyporales; family Polyporaceae; genus Ganoderma; species Ganoderma meredithae. The sequence goes on along the minus strand of JAKLMY010000024.1, from coordinate 34,646 downwards.
GACGAACCCCAGACTTGAGTTTGGATTCCAGGATGTCGCATTTGTTGAGGAAAAGCACAAGGTCGACCTTGGCAAGGAGCTTGTTCGAGCAGACCTCCTTCCACAAGAGGACGCTATCCTCCTATACAAGAGCCGTCAAAACGGTAGAAGCACTCAAGCAGGGGCTGACCGTTTACGCACCAGTCGATTCACACTTCTATCCTCGGCGAGAACCTGATCAAATCCGCATATTGGTGCGAGGAAGATGATAGCTGTACCCAATGAGGCGTTGAACAGACGTGATGTTGAACTCAAAAGGACCTACCATTCACTAGGTGTCATACGTTATTAGACATACACGGCGCATATATGCACTAGAGGAACTGTGCTTACCATCATCGAAGAATGGTACCCATGTAGCTGAGAACAGGTGGTGGTGAGCCGCTGCATAATGAACATGAGATCCAGCTGAACTCACGCCGCTAATATGTCGCACGTCAGCACCACAGTGCGGAGAGAAGGGAATGCGTTCTGACCTGCGAACGTGACCCTCCGACGTCAATGATACGCCATTCCGTACCGCGTTCATCACCCGCCTCCATGTGGAAGCTGTACTCCGATACACCGACGGTCTTCAGGCGCGCCCTCAGCACGTCGTCTGGAAGTTACGTTAGCGTGTGAAGGAGCTGAATAGCCTCATGGAGCGCACCATCTGAAGGGAAGTACTGGATCGAGGTGACTCGGTCCAAGTCGTTCAAATAGCTGCTTCTGTTCAGCCCCCGCGCATCACAGCCGGCGCTGAACAGCGGAAACACTCACAATCCAGGGCCCTCTTCTAGCCGTACCTTTCGTCTTCGCAGGATCTGTCGGACGACCGGATCGTTCCACAACGCGACAATGTCTGACCGGCAATGGTGGAGGACGGCCTGTGATTCGTCGATGGTCTCTTGCCCCGTCGTGCCGGCTGACTGAGGACGACCAAAACTCCGCCGTTTCCACGCCGCGCCTGGCCGGACGAAGACTTCGTTATTCTGGAAGGAACGGGCGGGTTGATGGGCATTCCGCCCGACGTTCCCGTTGACGCTATTGCTGCCGCCATAGCCGAGGGTGGTGGCTTCGTGCTCATTAGGAGGGACCAACTTTGAGATGAGCAGCGATTCTACATGGCGAAGAGGGTAAAGTCGCCGGCGCAATTCCTCTAGGTGCGGGGGGAGTTGGACGTGGTTCTCGGATTCAGAATCTGAGTCTGGATCGGATGTATATGGGCTGGATGGGTACACGTCGCGTCGACGAATGTCGGTGAGAGTATCCAAGATGGTGTGGATAGAGCGAACTATGTTTAGTTGGATGACGGCGCGCCAAAGTATACGTTCCTCGCGAAAGGCATTGGGGGTATATAGTCTCTGAAATTCTGCGCCGATAATCAGTATAATGAATGGAGAAATAAGCAATGACGAGGGGGAATGGCCGAGCAATGCCCAAGACAGAGGACATAGAGCGGTGCGTCATTGACTCGACTTGCTTGGACAGAGGCGGGCCGATCGAGTCCACGGAATATGGGGAAGTTCCACAGCGACTTCGTCGATCTCACAATTGAATGGGCAGTACATACGCGCGCCCCGGACGCCAACACGCCCACAAGACAGAAGAAAGACTCACGGCGGAGTGTGGTAGATTTGCCTGGGACGATAGTAATCGGTATACTAGTACAGAGACGCGTTCGAGGAGGAGGAACGGACCTGACTCGCTCTGTCCGAGGAGAAGGAGGCGGACAAGCTTGTGTTTCTTGCGCTGCTGCTTCTCGATGCGAATGGCCTCGTCTATGGCGTGACTGACGCGCTTTGCAGCATCCTCCTCGGCTAGACGGGAAGCCTTCTCCTCGTCCGTCTCGTCTATGGGCGGCCTGAGGGCGGCGGAGAGTGGGTCGCGGTCAATGCGGTCGCGGGTAACGGGGACTGAGGTCATGAAAGGACGTGAGAGGATGGCGAGGAAGGGCAGAGAGGGAGGAGGGGAGAGGGAGATGCGGAGAGCGAAAAGATGACAGACATATGAACGCTCGACCAACTCAAGACACCCGGGGTCGGACAACCTCGGCGCTTCTTCGCGACGGTGATCCAGACGCCCGTGCCTCCGAGCCCGGAACGATCATTCCACCCTTCCCGCATCTCTCACATCTACCCTCCCGTCACTATTTCTCCCCCTCCTCCGCCAGCCCAAACCCGCGCGATGTTAACATGCTCGACAGACGGGACTGAGAGCCAAGCAGCCGTCGCCACAACGCCGCAGCTGCGCAGTCTATCCTTCTGCCCCGCGTCGACCGTTCGTCGTCCTGCCTTTTCCTCAGTACAGTCGTCGTCGTCCGCTGATCGCCTATGTTTGCTCCGCCCGCATGCACTCATGTGAGAACCGTGTACGTCCCTGCCACCGCCAGCTTCCGGCATCGTCTGCTCCTCCGCCACAGCCCAGTGTATTGAAGCTTATTCTCCGTAAGCCGCCTCACGCAAACCGTGCCTGTTCGTCAGGCACCGAAGAAACGCGGAGACCTTTCCATGGCCTTCCAATCTCCTTCGTGGCGTCTCGTCCGCCATGAGGCCGATCCGGTTCTATCATGGGGACCCACTTACGCCTGACACAGCCTCACATGAGAACCTGCCTTACCCAGCAGCTTCCCCCACGTCCAAATCCACGCGGTGCCCAAGAATTCAAAGCTCTCGGCCTCGGAGATATGCTCTGATAACCTTTCGGTTGTCCCCTTATCCTTTTGCGCGCTCTCCGAGCGGCAAAGGCAAGGTACGATTCTCGACTGTGCTAGACAATGGTTGACCTAGGACACGGTGTTGGGTATTTGAACACCCTGTTCTTGGGAACTCCAGTATCGTTTGGGACAGCGCACAGGAAGGAGATGCAAGGATCGATAGGATTTCACCCTTGGTCGATGACTTATTGGTTTATCACCAGGGTTTGCAAATAGAAACACCATCCTACTGAAACTGGACATCTAGGTCTGGTTCTCGTGCTAATATAGAACCACAGCGCCGCACTTGAATGGTCGATGCTTACTTGTATTTGCACACGGGTTTGCACCCCCACTTGTTGGAAGCCGTTAAGCGACGGAAACCAAACGCTCCTACCAAAACGCCAGGTTATGGGGAGTGTGTTGATTTTCTGGGCACAAGTCACTTTGTTATAAGTATTCTGTGTTCAATGGCTTCCGTCTTGTTGTTCCACTACTATGCTTCGCCTGCAAATGCCTTGGTATGATCTATCCTGGTTAGAGAAGTCCATGTATAACGTATAACATTAATATTACTGGCGTTCTCGCCATGGCTACCTGGCGCAATGGTAGCGCGTTTGGCTTCGATCGCTTAACGGCTTCCAGTTCCCGGTCATCGGGCACCAAAAGGTTGCAGGTTCGAGTCCTGCGGTGGTCATCTTTTGCACATATGCACTTAGTTCCCCCCCCTTCCCCCCCCCTCGCTTCTTCGACTCTGTAACAAGGGAAGGTAGAAACAAACTATCAGATTCTCCGACGTTGCATCCAGACAGCGATCTGCTCCGACCAAAACAACTCCAACCTCAAATGTTCATCTCATACTTAGCAGATCCGTGTCAGTTAGAAGGTGCCTGAGTATAGGGTTATAATACCATGTAAAATGTAGGGGAATCCATCCTTGTGATCTTTCAAATTCACCAGGACGGTATCATGTCCGTCATCCGGCGAACAAACCAACAGGCAGATAGACGCGACAGGTGTGCCCAGCGTGATGAACATCTTCCTTGCCCCTTCGAGCTTCGTGGAGCCACGAGGATAAACCCATGGATTGGTCGGTCGCATCCCACACAGCTCGTTCGCCATGACGCCAACGCGGAGCAAGTCCTCCTCAAGGCACAGGCACTGCCCAGCCTGAGCGTGCGGCCCTGAGCATTCCGTGGGTCTCGTCCGCACCTGCATCGCTCATGCAAAGCAGCTTCCGACGGTCCGGACGTTAAGGTTCCATGAACGGCTGAAGGAAGGGCGAGGCACCCAGCTTCTTCTCGCCCTCATGGACGCAGGACGTGACACAGCTCGATTCTGTACCGGGCTTCCGGGTGCATGACGTACGCCGGAAGGTCTTCTCGGCGAAGTCGCCAAGGTCGCCGGTGTTCAAATGGCATGCGGTGGACTCGGAAGGGCGCAAAGTCCGCGCGGGTTTGCGGCGTATCTGCCGGGCGTGGGGGACCGGGTGGGGCTAAGGACAACCCTGTCAAGTAGCCTTCGGGTCGCAGCAGCAGCGGGGTGCAATACGCACTTCACAAGTGGGTGCTGCCAAATTTGTCTTCAATGAGAAGAGCTGTCTCGGCGTCGGAACGACGCCTGAAGAAAGGACTACACCTGTGCAATTGAGAGCTCTGTAGAATTCGTCAGCCTGGGCAGAACAATTTGTAAGGAGGCTGCTCACGAGCGTGCATCAAAGACAGACAAACCTGGGCGAAGCCAATCCCACATGTGGCGACCCTGACTTACGCGGCGGGTAACTTGAAGTGTGAATGCGCAGATCGGTGAAGAAAGGAAGGACACAGTGGGTGAAAATCTACTCCCCGAACCTTCATGTCACCTGTGAACCGTCCATGCAAGACGCTGCGGACCGTCTTCCGCACCACCTCTTCAGAAAAGACGATCAGTCAGTCAAAGGCACGATTGACTCTGGGGGGGCCGCGGACGCATGCCCACAGCGAGTCGCCGGACACCAAACCTCCAAGTCGACAAGATGAGCATACCGGAATTCGCACTGATTGCACCTCGTGGCTCCCTTCTGTGGTAAGATGGTACAACATGACCTTCTGATTTTGACTGCTCGAATCGGCTGGACACCCCTGAATGAACTCTAGGCCCGGCCCACGTAAATGTGTAACGCAAGAAAAGGTCCGGCACTGAGATCCCCCGCCCTGCACCCGGATGTCCTCTCAGTCCGCTCTATTGTGGTATATGTAACAGCATCAGAACAGCCAGGGCCCCACTGCGAGGAACGAACAGCGCAAACAGAAAAGGAAGTCAGAACGCGTGTGCAGGAAGCGCGAGCGTGCGTACCTCTCCCTCGCTCGCCCTCGGGTTTGATCTGGAGGCAGCTCTGGTGGATGAGGTTGAGGGCCTTGACGGCGTCGCGCCCGTCGATGACGCACGAGATGTTGATCTCGTTCGCGCCCTGGCTTATCATCTCGATGTTCACGTTGCCCTGGCCCAGAGTCGTGAACATGCGCCCGGAGACACCGATCATGTTCCGCATCGACTTCCCCACCAGCGAGAGGATCGCCATGTCGCGGAGTACGGTGACCTATCATACGAAGCCAGGTTACGTCAAGAATGTATTGCGGCAAGGACGCGTGTACGAAAGATTAAACCATGATCACGTACAGTGCCACATTTTTGGAGCTCCCGCACAACGCGGTCGAGCACCTTTTTGTCTAGATTCTCTTCAATGGCCATCGATACGTATACCTCACTTGTGCTGATGAGGTCAACCACCACGCCGTAGCGATCGAGTGTACCGAAAATGGTAGCAAGAAAGCCATGGGAGACATTCTTCCTATTCGAGTTGACGTTCAGAACGATTATGTGTTCCTTGATCGTCACTGCCGTCGGCTGGCGTACTTGGGCGTGCTTGTCGGCGGGGGGCGAGGCCCAGGGGATGAAGCCCCTTGATGCAGAAGATGTAGTGGGGATAATAGGGGGATTCGAGTCGTTGCCGTTGAGCAGGGCGTACGCGTCGACCTCAGAATCGGGGTGGATGACGGTTCCACCACCCCGGGGATTCTCGACGTTCTTGATACGGATAGGAATCTTCCGCCGAATAACCTATGGACAGCCGTGCCTGTGAGCTCGATGTGCCTTGAAGCTTAAACAAACAGCGTTTACGATACGTTACGTACCTGGTCCATCGTGAATGGGTGAACGACTTCGCTCCCATAATACGTCAACTCGGCGGCCTCTTCTGGGGTGATAATCGGAATCAACCGCGCGGTAGGCACCTTGCGGGGGTCAGCGGTGAATATTCCGTCCACCTCCTTCCAGATCTGGAGTTCTGAAGCACCGAGACCCGCCGCCAGTAGTGCGGCCAACAGGTCGGTATATCCACGTCCAACCTGCCTGAGAAGAGAGCCAGGAACCGGACCGAAAAAGCCTACAACTACCATGAGGACGCGACCCCTTCACAACAGAATGTGAGACATACCTGTCACAACTGGGACGCGATTTCCACATGCCTTGATCCTTTCTGCCACCAGATCGGCAATACGGTCGTAGAAGTCTTGAGGCAAGGTGTCTGAGTCAGAGAAACTCTCACTCTCTGAAAGGGGGATGATGTTCTCTAAGCTGACAAACTCAGCATCGATATTCTGTAGATCATCTTCAGAGCCACTTCTCTGGAAATGCTATCCATTCGCTCACCCTGTCTCGGAGGACTGCTGTAACAAGCTTACATCCAAGGCGTTCTCCAAAACCAATGATGCTGTCTCTAGACCTCGGCGAGATCTCGTCAATGACCTATGATTATAGCGGTAGATTGGGAGGTCGACGGACGCCATTTCATGAGTTGGGGTCACACATGAACGATAACCCAAGTCACACACACCTGTGTGGCAAACAGAAAAGACTTAATGCTCTCGCAGTCTCGCTCGATCTCGACCTCAAGGTCCTTTAGTATTTCAGGTTTCCGAACGGATGCCCGCGCAGCGTTGATATGCTCGGACTTGATGACGTCGACAGTAGTGTTGAAGGAAGGAGGCTGCTCAGTAATGGAGGTCATTCCCAGAGCAAGAGCAATAGACTCCGATTTCGGTGACGCTTTTCCCGGGCTTGTGAACGGAGATTGATATTGTGTCAACCTTGAGAACACGCCACTGGGCGACATCGTTCCTGGCGTCTCGGACACGCCATTCGACCGCTGTAGAGCCTCACTGGCTGCCCTGAGCAGGAGGTTTGTAGTTCCAAGGGCTTTTGTGGAACCGGAACGGGCCGAGCAGACGATCGCGACCCTATGCTGGTCCAGGTACTCACTGACAGATTGACAGGGTCATTATGATATCGTATTAGAGAGAATGAGGGACGAACGGCATGATGTCCTCTGCAATCTTGGTCGCAAACTTGCCAACACTTGTTCCGCCATACTTCTGTACCAACCACTTCGCGGCAGGGTCGATTGTATTTTGATGCATATTGGGCGGTGTGAGCGGCCCTTGCCCGGATGATAGTGATGAGGAGCGAGAGGACACAGGGGATGGGGTAGATGCGGCAGACATGGTTGACGATGAAGAGGAGGCCAGAGCCTGGGGCATAAAGTTTCAGGCGAGATGACTCGACCATGCTCTGAGCACCATTTTCCACAGTACCCGAGCTTCTCGCATAATGGCAACGTACCACTTACGAGACGAGACGATGAGACTACTCGCGAGCGGGCTTCTGGAATGCGGCCGTGTGGTCAGGTCTTCAAGCTTCGGGGATGGGCGAGCTTGCGGCGACGGGGGAGGAATTCCGACGGCTTTTTTCGAGATTCTCGCTTTCACGTTCACGTGAGATGCATAGCAGCCGAAGGATAGTATGTCGGAAGGAGTGGTTTCGGAGTAGCCGAGGAGGCATGAAATGGCCTTTGAATGACCTCAAGTGCAGGCAATAAGCAGGCTGTCACTGTCGAGCGCTCAGCAATGGTTTGTGGGACTAGACTGTCTAGTAGACTGGTGTCAACATATCAACGCCAGATAATGAAATGCGCCAAGCGCTGTGGCTCGGCTTTCCCAGGTAAGAACGGGTTTGTAGTCGGACAAGAAGCGGTGTAACAAGGCAACGTACCTGCTTCCGAGCATACACGTCGGTGTCTCTTCAGTGCTCCTCCTCCATATCCCGTCTAGCTTCTCCGCCAGACAGTGTCCACTATGGCTGATGCGTCTTTCAAAGACGTCCCCGAGATCTTCGAGGTACACTTTCTTGCCATGCATGTGTGTTGGCTGCTCAAATGCAACGCAACAGGTGGAACCCACCGAGTGCCTCAGTTCTCGGACGGAAAGCCTATGTCAGTCATATATTCCTCGCTTTCTCCGTGCGGGCGTTCATTGTTCTATACAGCAACATTCCGAGAGCTTGGCCCACCTGACCTAGTACATGTTCTGAAGAGCACTGGACGGAGTGGACAACGAGACGTAAGTGCACATCCTCCAGGTCCACTGCACCACCGCCAACACTGTCCGTGACAGCTCGGCTCGTATCACTACGTCTCTGGAGTCGATGCATCCTCCTCCGCGTCATTAGCGGCCTATATCAACTCCCTCACGTACAACATTGAAGAGGAGGCCGGCTGGTTCTCCAAGGGAACAATATGGAAAGTGAAGAGTGGCTGTTACTGGTGCGTAACCCTCCTTGTATGCATTTCGCCCTGTATGCATCCCCGCGTGCAGTTGCTTCAATGCGTTCTCTCGCGTGGATGTGCGCGTGGATGTCAAGATCCCTGGTGGAGTGCAGGCATATGTTGTTGACTTGCGTGGCGAGAGGTACGCAGCCGAATGTCGGACACAACAGCGGAACGCATCTTATTGGTTTCCAGGCATGAAGCGACTCCAGATATATGGCAAGAAACCTTTCTATCGGCTCTTCTTCGTGCTATCCTCTACTCCGACGACCCCACATACTGGCTAGAAGCGTACCGCAAGCTCGATCCAATCACCAACCCCGAAGGTGAACTCCGTTTCCTTCAAGCTGCCGAGGCTCTATTCTTGAAAGGTACGCTTCTGTATCATGCAGTACTTGTACGGTGAGTAGAATGAATGCTCCGATGTTTCGTAGGATGGCAAGTTGGTTCGGATCCCGAGATTCAGGTGGCAACAGTGGTCTCCAACCATCTGACCGCGGCTATCGTGAAGTACTTCGGGGATAGCGGCCGGTTCCAATATGCCGCAAACTTGTTCGAGAAGCTCACTGCAAAGGAACCGGAGGTTGCGTCGTTGCTCGCGAAGAGCTATCTCGGCATGAGTGCGTCCCTTCTGCTGGTTGATGTCCATGGGCATCCACTGACGACCTTCTCAGATGAGGAAGTCAAGGCTGTTCAGATCATGGCATCCGCAATCAAGCAAACGCCCCAGTCTTACACCCTCCTCCATGTGCAATGCGAATTTCTCCGCTCAAAGGGCAAATACGACTGGGCAGTTAAGCTCGCCCGACAGGCAGTCAACTGCGCGCCAAGCGAGTTCGTAACATGGGAGAAACTTACGGAATGCTATATTGACTTGGGTCAATATGAGAACGTACGTCCATCTTGGGTTCCAATGCACCTACTACTAAGATGTTGTCAACAGGCGCTCCTCACCCTCAACTCATGTCCCATGTTCACCTACAACGGTCGTGATGCCCACAGAAACCTAACACCTGCCCGTGTACACCTCCCGCCGAAAGGCACGATTGTGGAGATTCTTCCTGAGCGTATAAAGACGGAGGACGACGAGGTGAAGACTGTTGTCATTGGTACCGGTTGCCACCATTAACCTCCCGTCCCCACCTGCCAGGCCGACCCCGCCCTCCTCCGCCTGCCAGCTCCGGGTCTCCGCGGTACATGGGCCCGCGCATATGCCCTCCTCACGCGTCTTGTGTCGCAAATTGGCTGGGACGAGCTCCTCAAGACGAGGAGCTCCGTCTTCGTCATGGAGGAGGAGTACCGGATGCAGAAGGCCCATGCGGACTCGCATATCCATTCTCCGAGCAAGGTCATCCATGAGGACGGGTCTGTGACCGTAACATCCCCGAAACGCAGTGTTTCCCTTCAAGGCAAAGCCGACGTTGACGACGACGCGTCGACTCGTGGAATGATCTCTCCTACAGCGTCCACACCGGACCACACCGGGCAGAGTGAGAAGCCTGAAGGCGAACCTGAGAGCGAGGCAGACTCCGTCACGCTTGCGTCGACAAACGGGCTGCCCACAATCCGCATCTCCACCGAGAGCGCGAGGGAGGAGAAGGCTGCTGCCGCTGCCACCACCAATGGCCACGGGGAGGCAAGTGCCGCAAAGGAAAACGGAATGAAGGAGAGTGCGGGTGACGCGCTCGAGAAGCCCGTCCAGGCCGCCGAAAACCCGGAGGGCGAGGGTGGCCAGGCACCGTCGCAAGAGCTGTTCTCCTTCAGCAACAAGCGGCTCTGCGAGAGGTGGCTGGACAACCTCTTCATGGTTCTCTATGAGGTACGTGGCGCTTCGGCGCTGTGGTTATTACGTGTCGTCGTTGAATACAAGTTCTGCACCCTAGGATCTCCGCGTCTGGACCATCTTTCGTGCGGAGGTCGCACATTTCAAGACGCAGCACGTTGCGTACCGAAAGACCGGGTTGGAATGGGAGATCCTTGGCGACCTCGGTATCCGGCTGCACCACAAGGAGGAGGCGAAGGAGGCGTACCAGCGCTGTCTCGACACGCCGCGCTACTCGTCCAAGCCGTGGTCCAAGCTCCTGGACATGTATGCGGAGGAGGGCGACATCCAGCGGTCGCTCCAAGTCGGTGTCCGCGTGGCTGCATACCAGTGGGGCGAGTACGCCGAGATGACCGTACGTCCTCTCAGCCCTGTCTCCTCTTGCCTCTTGTGGCTCACGAAGTCGGCGCGGTAGTACCCCACCCAGATTGCCCGCTGCTTCTTCAAGCTGGGCCAGATCCACGGACACGCCAAAATCCAGTGGTCCCTGCTAAGTATGGGCCTCCCGGAGCCCGTGATGAAAATCATGGAGAGCTATCTCGCGTACGGGCGCACGTTCAAGGTCGAAGGGTACGACTTTTAATGAAGCTATCCTATCGCCTCTCTTTTCTTTGCGTTCTCTCCATTCGTTTGTGCGTTATATGGTCTTTTCGTTGCGTCTACCTTGGCCGCTAAATATTGCATCCCGGAACTTAGACTGTTGTATGTCGTCCACCTGGACCGTGCGCTTTGCGCATGGGCTCCAGACCTATTCGCTATCTTATTCTCCCAATGCATACTCAATCTCTTCTCCCTGCTTGAGATCTTTAATGGACGAAAGCTTCCAACTCCGTCGCAATACTCGGAACAACTGATACTCTCGTCGAACCGTTCGCCTGTCGGCGCGAGCGTGTTCCGTTCGTTGTGGCGTGCGTGCAGGTCACGGTTGCCTTCACAGTCCACTCACCGCACAAATATACTGCACCCATAAGGTCACGCATACAAGAAGGTCAGTATATGCGTTTGTTGCGCCCGGTATGTATCAATTCACCTTCTGTGGCAGGTAATCTCTTTAACTTGCTAGTTCGCAAAGATGTCGTGGGCGACGACCAATCGCGCATCCCAAGCTGCTAGAGTTCACAGGAGATCGCTTTGCATGCTGCTCGCTCTAACCTTAGAGCCTTGAAGGTCAGATGTCGAAACGTCTCGACGTAACGTTAACATCACCTGCCGACCTGCACAGCCCCACTCGCATGAATTCGCGGCCAACATACTACGACGGGCGACCTATCTCACACAAGTGCATCAATCGGGCGTACAATCTATACATGAAGAGCGCACCAGGCCCATGAATCGCGTTGTCGACTGGGCTTGGCGTTGCGGTATAATGAGCAACCGCCACCAGCCGCAAGCCTTTCCCCATCTGTTGTGCAGGTGACTCCCTTCATCCTTGTTTCGCGGAGTCTACGTTGTTCTTGGCTAATTGCCTTGGGCTCCGTTGCCCGCGTTTCGTGTAAGTATTTAAATAAATTTTGCAGCCTCGCGCACGTCGTTTCGCCCTCGCCTCTCTTGCGTCGACCTGGCCAGCGTCTCCCGCAGACCGTGCCTCAGGGAGCGGAAACTGCACGACGCTCACCTCGTATTCGCCACTTGCGCTGTCCCACTTGTGACCTACCGTGTACCAACCTGTAGTCCGACGACCCCTCCATCAAGCAAAATGACCCCGGCGAGGTCGAGGCGATCCAGGACCCGTTTAGCGCCTTGAACTGGGACGGGTTCAGGTTCATGACGTGCCACTATTACTCCTTCCCCGTGAACGCCACGTAGCGGCAAGGGCAAGGGCGTCGTACAAGGACCCATTCGCGCTCAGCGCGACGTGTTTGACAACATCGACCTGCCTATGTGTGTACCCGTCCTTTCCATGTTCGAACGGGAGATCGCGCGCTGACCAGTGACTCCTTTGACCCCTATCCCATGACCTCGCGACGCACGATTCCGATCCCGTTTTGACAGTGCAAGACACTCGGTATGGACAAGCTCGATGGCAGGTTCGGAGACTGAACAAATGCACGGCGACGACCACGCAGGTGCTCTTCCCGCTGGGGCACGAGGTCGAGGTCCCGATCTGGGAGAGCAGTGGCTGTGAGTGAACCGCAGCCCTGTGTCCTTTGTTCAGGCTCGTTATTGAGGGCTAATTGCGAGTGGGGTCCGGTGGACAACCTTGCGGACGGTCATTTACAACAACAACACTGCCTTTGGAGGCTTGCCAGTTAGCCTATCTTGGGCCCACGGTGCGCGACCCGAACCGAAATTATTTGCGAACTAGGTACGCACACATTTTGCACGCCCCAAGCCCATGTATGCGTTCGGGGCTCGACAAGGTGTTGGGTGAGTGTCTCGACAACCCGTCCATTGTACATGCGCATAAGAGCTTAATATCTGTTGTTCTCCTGTTGTTCTCTTGAGGATGCAACAAGCATGCAGTACGCATGCCGCCGCCGCCACCAGGCGTGAGCCGAGATAGATTGGCGGTGTCGTTATATGCCCTATCGGGATGCCTTCATATCGGCCTGCCAGTGCCCTTGTCCTCGTCCTCCCGGTCCGCCTTGTCCTCGCCTTCATTAATGTCCCAGCAGAGTTCTGTCGCTCAAGCTCTCTTCCCCGGACCCGGCCTTCATCTGACGCCCGCGTCGCGTCCACCACGATGCACAACGCGCACGTCGGACCTGGGCCACCCGAATATGAGGAGAGAAGGCTGCTGCGGCGAACCCCCTCCCTGCCTCTGTCAATGCCGGGACGCATTGTGGGCCCGGCGGTCAACGGATCCCTCGGGCTCGATCCAACGGAAGCGATCGACAGTCGCGGCATCCGCGCAACTTCCGCGGTGCATCTTGGTGCCATGGAAAAGCAGTGCCAGATCGAACGGTAACGGTCCGTTCCTCGTCAGCCGGAGCCAGTAACACCCTGTGCCTGCGTGTTCGGCCCAACGCCTTCGATGTATACTGGGGAGATGATGATCACGGAGGAGGGACCGCCACCCGAAACGCAGTACACGAGCCGTGGGGCGCACGCGATGCACGCCGAGTGGGCACGACGGGTACGAGGATTCGAGGTAAGGAGAGGTGCGTGATTGTCATTGTAGCTATGGAATAACTTAAAACATGCGAGCGACAGGGACGAGGATATGCGAGCAGCCCATTATGATTGTACAGTAAAGCAACGTAAACAGCCGATCTATCAATACAGTATAGTGGAGGACGTGATACGCAAACGTAAACGGATAGATGATGCAAGTGGCACAACAAAGTCTCTGACCCAAACCCGGTGAGCGGGCGCGCGGTCAAACCTAATCTGCAGCCTGACCACGCGAACAGCGACTACACCGCCAACCACCGGTGTCTCACTGGCTCGCGACCAACGTTGTCGCGCGTCCCCGGAACCTGCGCGCGAAGACGAAGACAAAAGGGAGCTATGACCGGACGCCGCGCGCTGGCGCGTGCACTGGCCGCGACATGGACATGGAGCTCGACTGGCGCGGCCGGTAGCAACGACCTGGACCCGGACGACGGGAATCCATGGTGAGTTTTTGGATCTTGGTCATGACGTCACGAGCGAGGAAGACGGTGCCCTTGTCCTCCTCGTAGAGGGTCGCGTGGTCGTCGATGGGCTCGAGGATGTGCATGTCCGCGGGGTGGACGGTGGCGCGGTGGGAGTAGCGGAAGAGGGTGATGAACTCGTGGCGGAAGACATGCACGTCCGAGGCCATGAGCGCGGAGGACATGCCGCCGTGCGCGGGGGAGTCGTGCGGCACTGGAAGGTTGAAGGAGGATGGGGAGCGGGACGGAGCGCCACGGTGAGAGTTTGTTCTTGTGCGTCACAATACTGTGCGCGCGGGCTTACCTTGGACAAGACAGACGTCGCCCTTTATTTTAGCGAGCGCGAAGAAGGGTTTTGGTGTGCTCGCGCTGGACGCGAGGTGTGGTGAGGAGACTGGCGAGGGCATGGTGCACAAAGAGGTGGTGGGGCAGGATGCAACCGCGGCCATTGTGGATTGTTGTCGATGGCAGGTTTCCAGGTAGATGCTAGGCGAAGGAGCCAGGAGGTGGGCGCGGTTGGTTGTGGTTTTAGTAGGAGGTGGCGGAGAGGGGCGACGGAAAGGGCTGGAGGGCTTGGAACGGAGAACGGGGCGAAGAGGCGAGATCGGAGAAGGATTTATAGAGGGCGGACGCGACACGCGACACGCTTCGGCCGCGCGGGAATCGAAGTGGAATCTGGTTCTGGGCGAATGACATCCAACGCTTGTTGCAGCCACTCGCGTTCTTCCCTCCAAACATCCCGTCGTCACCCGCTCCGCCAATCTGTTTCACCCCCGCGGGTACGCCGCCTTGACCATGGACTACTTACCCGCTCGTCCATCTCCCGCCGGGAGGTTCGCCCCTCTCCCATCAGCCATCGTCCATCGCTGCATCGCTCCCGACGCGACCAGTTCGGGCGACCTGTGTACGGGCGCTCGGCCGCTGTGCTCGTATGTTTCCAGGTAAAGCACTCGACCTACTTATCTGCGCCCCCGAATCTCGCAGTCCCCCTGCCCTACCCTTCGCTCCGGGATCGGTCTTGTGTATACGCTAACCTCCGGTCTAGTCGCGAACAGACTCTCTCCTCGAGCCATCATGTCAGCTCTCTTTCAGCTCGTGCTCCCCCGATCTGTCGACTGCGGCTCGGGAACCTGAGAGCCTCGCCAGAGCAAGGAACCCATGACCATTCCCAGGAAGGCTCATACCTGGCACTGAGAACACCGACACATACACATACGCTTCCCATCTGCCTGGGGTGTTGTATCTGACGCATACAAGTTTTCTATCGCAAGAACCCCCCAATGGCGGTACTGATTGCGCCCGCCTGGGCGAGTCGCTGGAGCCTGGCACACAGGAAAACCGAGGATGAACATACACCGCGTCCAGGTCTCGCACGAACTGTCTCCCAGCTGGCACCGCAACGCTCAAAACTAGCCATCAAGCGCGGACCCCGTGTCTTTTACTCGGCTTCGCGCCCATCGGCCGCGATGAAATGCCCTCGCAGGCGCCACCCCCGAACGCCGCAAACCAACGCTACTGCTATCAATAGTTTGAACATAGCCACAACTCCGACCCCCGTGACGCCGTCATCCCCACTTGCATTGGCGGATTTCTTGAACGAGCTGTGCTTGTTGCCGAAGCCCCCTATAACGTGCAGAGCGTGCCGGCAGCAAATTCAGATGTTGCGATCCGGAACATACGCTCATGAAAGGCGCGCTGGCTCAACCTCCACTGCGCTAGCCATGCGGATCATTCCGCCACGCTCTTCCAATGTCTTCCATACCACCACCTCGCGTCCTCGTGTTCACAGTGGGAGTTGCTAGCAGCCTAATTAACCGCGATTGGGCCTGGCCATCGTCAGGATGCTGACCACTTTCTCACCTCGCCACGTCTTCTCCCGACGGCCTGGACACCAGCTGCTCTATCAAGCCCGATCCAGCTCGAGCCCGACGAGCCCATCGTCTTCCATCCCCTTCAGAGACAAAAATACGCTGCGCTCTGGACACCGAGCCCCAGCGTGCGTGATACACCGATGACGCACCCGTCCTTCTCCAGCTCGCTCGACCATCATCAACTGACATGCCCACGCGCCCTGGCCGAAGCCCCTAAGCGTACAGACTGACAAGCGGTATTTCTGCCGACGGACGATAACACGCACCTCTCGAATGCGCAGTGCCACTTGGACGAGAACGACTGCACGAGCCGGAGGAGGTGGAACCAGGAAAAAGGCTATCATGCGCCAACAGTGAACACTTCTTTCCCCCCAACTCTTCCTCAGAACCCCGGCCCGGCCCGGTGACTTCCTAGTGCTTCTATCAATAGCCCATCGGTGTGTCCCGGCGCGCGCGAACGCCCCATTCACTCGCGCTCCCGGCGCACAGGGTCGCCTCCCGCGCGTGCGTATCGCGTCGCCCGCGCGCGGAACCTGGCATGCCCTCCAGGGCATAGGCGGAGCCGGCCGTCGGGAATGAAGGGCAAGTGACCTGTGCGCGGGAGCCCATCTGCCGCTGTATTGGCGGAACAGGGACATGGAACCTGCTGTAATAGTGGTGTACTGCGCACGGTGTACATGGTAGACGGCCCCGGGCCTGAGCATGCGCGTGTTCGCGTCCAGCTGGCTCTGGCTTCTTCTTGGTTAATTCGTCTTCGTGCGGGCTGGTGCGCGATGGGTGGCCGGCGCGGGGTGTGGTGTGATTCAGAACGCGATAAGCCCAAGCCCGCGGAAGTCCAGATGCGAGCGCGGATACGGCCGTGACGCCGGGGCTGCGATCGGTGTCCGCGCACCGCCAGTGCTACGGCCAGCAGACTGAGCAATGGGTGCCCCGGAGGCGCTGCGTAGATTACAGTAACTCAAAGACGTCGAACGACAGCAGCGGCGGCAGAGAAGATGGAACAGCGACGCCAACGCGTCGTCTTCGTTCAATGTCCGCGCGAGGGTTCCCTTCTCCGGCTGCTGTGCCCCCTATGAACTCTGACAGGCGTCCCGCACCGCATCGGAAAGACGCCGCGCTTGAGCCCAAGTACAGGCATGCAGCTCGCGAGCAGACAACGGCAACAGAGACGGCGACGGCGACCAGTGCTGCGCACACACTGAGGCTGGGCTGGCAAGGCGATGTCGGATGCCGCACCGACGCCACAATGTTGTTGCTGTCGGCGTTGGCGGGCGCGAGCTGGGCTGCAACCACGCCTCCGAGGTGCAGCTTACCGGCATCTCAGCGCTCAGCGTCTCCCGTCCGTGCCTGATGCCTATGTATGTATGTATACAGCGAGGATACTGGGAGAGAAGAACGGAGGCTCGCCAGGGGCGCGATCTCGAGGCTGAGAGGCCGGGGGCTGGCTCATGATCCGTGACTAGAGCACAGAGGTTGACGGGCCGCGTTCTGGGTGATAGGATTCGAACCTGCCTTGCTTTGAGTCCGCAACCAGTCTATCTGAGCTTATGAGGGTTCCAAGTGCTTCTGTATGTGAGGTATGTCAGGATGCACTCACCACGGCTCTTCCATTCGTGTGCCCGACGTCCACATCAGAGTGATCTGCGCCAAGCGTTTTCCAGACAGTCGGCCCCCCTCGCACACCCCGCAGGTGTGCGCATTCGTTGTGTACACTGGATGTGGAAGGGGGAAGCATTCCGCCCCGTCTGGTGTGGGGGTTAGACAGGCTCCCGCAGCAGTCGGCGTTGTGATTGGGTTTCCGATCCGGCCTTGGGCCAAAGTCCGAGTACGGAACTGAACAGCGAAGTCGGGCAAAGTTCCAGGGCAGCTTGACCGTGGGCTACAGTCGGCATGCAGACGCCGGCGAATGGAACGAATTTCCGTCCTCATCGTCTACTGCCAGGCTCGTACGAGCATAGGCGAAACGGGGTTGGTCGGGTGTGGAGGGAGAGGTGTACGACACCGTCCTTCTTGCTGTATGTAACGGAGGGCGCGCAGCACGACAGCTTCACCTGAATACACGGTCATGAGATCGTGCAGCGAATACAGTAGGAAAGAAGTTTCGTAAAGAACCGTGCAACATGCCTTTCTCGCCTCTGTTTCCCGGTGACGTAGACCGTCATCGTGGCTTCTTTGCAATATCATGAGGGAATGCACGAGGCAGGTAGGCGGGCTCTGGCGACCAAAGATGATATGCAAATGCTCCAGGCGCGCCGCACGACCCCCCCCCCCCCAGAATTCGGGAAATAAGTGCCGTACGTATGAGGAACACCGCCGCGCAGTCGCCGCTGATGGAATGGAGGTGTATTCACCATGCTTTGCCCAGGCCCTCCGATGGTGCACGTTCTAACAGATATCAGCAGCGACAGTGCAAGAAGAGGCGGGCGAGAGCTGCCAAAGAAAACAGAAGCACGAAACTCTGCCCTCAAAAGGGGTCCAAAAAGCCTTGGCGAGGAAAGACAAAGTCAAGAAGCAGCACCATCTGTTCCATTCTCACGGATATCATACGAGCTATAGTACAACAGCCAGTCCGCGGTGAAGAAGACGGCAGTCAAAGAAATCGCACGTTCTAGTCATACACCGGCGCACCTCTTCGAGATTTGCACAGGTCCACAGGGTCTGGATTACGATCACTTCGACCTTAACGACCATTGTCATTGGACCACGCTAGAATCTGAACGAACGACACCCAGAGAAATATCACGCCGTCGGTTGTGGGGTATGCGCCGCCGTGCTTCTCCCCTCTCCATCGCGTCTGTTACCATTGACATGGGCAGAGGATGGAATGGGAGCAGAATCAGGATCGACGTCCTCGAGAATGTCGTGGACCGGGAGCCCAAAACTATCCGCGCGGTTGCGCGGGACAAGCGTGCCCGTCTCCGCCACTCGCACGCCGCGCTCGACGCTCCCTCGCCGGCTCTGGCTCTGGCTTGGGGGCCGGCGCTGGAGGGTCCCGGTCTCGGCGATGCGCCGCTCGAAGCTCCCGCGCCGGTTGAACGAGTTTCGGCGGCTATGGAAGGACTCGACGGGCGAAGGCGTCCCGTCGTGGTCCCGTGATGCGAAGGTCATCGGACCGCCGTGGTGAAGGGAGGTAGAAGGGGAGCCGAATGAGGACGAGAGCGAGGGCGGGGGCACGGAGGGGTAGGAGAGCATACGCGCGCCACCTGCGGTGAACGTCGGGGGGCTGACCGCGACGGAGCCGATAGAGGGTGGCGTTGTGAGGGTCGTTATTGCACTTGTGTAGCTCGCGGGGAAGGGAGATGTCGTCACGGGAGAGAAGGGGAACGGGGAGGTGCTCGTGGAGGACGGCGAGTGTGAGAGGGGAGTCGTGGACTCTGACGAGATGACGTTGGAAGGACGGCGGATCTGGGAGAGTGGCCGTGGGATCGGGACGGCTGTCGCATGCCTGATGGGATGGGAGGGATTGGAAGGAATGTGTATGGAGCTTGAAGGGGAGCTCCCGGTGCTCGACCGACGGTGCATGGGTTGGGAGAACGGCTCGGATTGGGGCAAACCAATGAGGCTGTCCACGGGCAAACCAAGCTACGAAGAAATGTAGGACATGGTGTGTGATAAAGTGAACGTAATGGCTCACCCTTCGCCTGTGTTGTATGAGCTCCTCTCTGTAGACCTCATTCAACCGCGATATTCGAATGAAGTCCTGCTCTGTCTCGACTAGGCGACTCCGCAGGCCCTCGTTCTCCCGTCTGAGCGCATCAAGAATCATGTCTTGTGAAGGATCTCCATTGCTTCTGCTGAGGAGCGACGCGGGTTGCGGGGCCGTTCTGGTGTCCTGCGGGGATGCGCTGCCGCTCCCGTTCGCATGGGATGGGCCCGCTTGTTGCTGTTGCTGTTGCTGGGCTAAACGTAAAGCAGACAGCTCTCGCGAAAGCCTGTTGACATGGGACTCTGATTCCGCCTCAAGGACGTTCTCCAGCTCGATCTTCTCCTCTCGTAGCTGGACAGAAGGGGAGTCAGTGAATTCCGGGGAAGCATTGACGCTGGCAAGTCTGACCTGCTCTAGCTTTCTGGAGAGGATGTTGATGATGCGCTCCTCTTCTGCTTCATACTGATATATGAGGTTCTCCCTGCTGCTGGAGCTTGTGGACAATCGCCGAATGGGAGGAGAAACAGACATGGCGGATTGTCGGGACCGCCACTCGCTCCTCGCCACGGCGTCCGTCCACATCGTTTCCTTCTAACACTACATATAACCTGTTTTATGACTACGTGATGTCGCATTAATGGGGTAGTGGTAACCTGGGTCGTTGCCATCGACCCGCCGGGGGTTCGATTCCCCCTTAATGCATATGGGTGTATCTCTTCGTTTTTGTTACCCAAGCCATGGATTACGACCTCGATGAAAACACTGAATCTTGCATTCGGACGCCTCAGGGTCTCATGACGCATGGAGAGTGGTATATTCCCTGGTCCGCGGGTCGTCGCAAAGGACAATAGCCTGACAACTCACGGACCAAAATGGGTCACAATGGGGTTTTGCAGGGCCGTGCACATGAGAAGCGTGACATGCGATGCAGGCCGTTCCTTGCCGCTGTTGCCCGCCGTGTCATTTGATGAGGGAGGCGGGGCCTTTTTCCCGTTCCGGACCCGCCGACTTCCATACTAGGAAGGGTCGGGAGGAGCCGTGTGAGCCGGCACAGCCCAAGATAGCAACTGGAGGCACATCTGGGAGGCGGCGCGTGTGAGTCACCGCCGTCGGGGCCGCCACAAAAGGACGAGGGTACATTTACGCCAAGACGCGTCCCCCCCTTCTCTCTTCTCCCCATCCCACCTATCTGCACCAGCGCGCTCGTCCCGTTGGCTGCAACCTTAGTGTGTGTGACAATGGCATTCCCCTACCAACAGTATGTGGAATACTCCAACCCTGCAACACCGCGTGTGTACGCTTGGGAAGTAGCGTCAGCAACGTCAGACCAAGATCCAAGTCTCCAGCTTCAGCAGCAACAACAACAACCTCAGGACCCTCAACCTCAACCTCAGCAGATCTCGCCCTCTCAGCTTCAGCTTCACCAGCTGCCCCCTCCGGTTCTTCAGCACCCCCAGCCTTCAACGCCGCAAGAGCACCAAGTCCAGCAACAACTCCACCAGCAACCTCAGCCTCACGCGCCACCTCAACCTCAGCAACGCCAGCAGTACGCCCCCCCTCAGACCATCCATGTGCAGCCCGCCGCGCACACGCCTCCGCAGCCCCAGTACCGCTTTGAGACCATGACAGAGGAGGACTTCATCCAGGCCAACGCCACGGGCGAGCGCCCCAGCTCGGGCTCCTCGTCGCGCGGTGGCGGGTCGGGCAACGCACGGCGCGCCGTCTCCAAGCCGCCGCCCCTGCACGTCGACACCTCGCGCCGCGCGTCGTCCTCGGCCGCCGCGAGCCCCGGGCCCGCGTCCGCCCCGGGGCTGGGGCTTGGTCCGGGGACGGGCGGGCGCATCCCGCATGCGCGCACGAAGGCGCATGCTCAGTCTCTCTCTGCCCACCCCTACCTCCGCCGGCCCCAGTCCCGCGTGGGGTCGTCGGGCTCGGGGACGGGTGCGGGTGCGGGTGCGGGCGTGGGGCAGCAGCAGCGCGCTTTGGCCCCGGCTCCGGCTTCTGTGAGATCTGCCCGTCGAGTCAGTGAGTTCCAGTCTGCTCAGACGAGCGTGGGCGGCGTTAGCGCAATTCACGCTGGTGGTGCGCTGCCCACGGTTGGGACCCCGTTGGGGGTGTCGTGTCCGGCTTCTAGTAGTTGGCGTGAGGGGCTGCAGCTCGGGCTCTCTGCGGGCCACCAGCCGCAGCTGCAGGTCGGGATGGGGACAAGGTGCGTGGTCGGTTTGGGTGTGCCCCTCTCTCTCCAACCTCTTGTTCTTCCGTGGCCCAGCTTCCAAGCGCAAGTCGACGCCGATGCGACCGCGGCGGCCGTTGTCGGGAGTGCGGGCGCGACGCCGCAGGCAGCAGATGCGGAACACGACCTTTCGGCATCCCACAACCTCGTCCTCCCCTTCACGCTCGAGCCTGTGCGGCCGAAGCGGTACGGGATCCGCGCGGACGTCCACTTCAGCACGGAAGAGAACGTCATCACGGCAGTGTTCGAGTTGCCTGGGGTCAAGAGAACCGACCTCCGGATTACGATGTCTGTGTGCCCGTTCAGCCGCGTGCGTCAAGTCACCGTTGCGGGAGTGTCAAGAGGAACGCTCCCCGTGCAAGGCCATCAAGTTCGCGAACGCAAGTTTGGAGAGTTCTTCAGGACGCTGGCCGTCCCCCCGGAGACGAAGGTGCGTGAATCCCATCCTCGTCCCCCTGTCCGAAGTCCTCGAAAACACGGTCGTGGAGGCCTGATGTTGGTGCATGTTTGGATTGTTAGCCGGAAGACGTCTCTGTGCTGCTCGAAGATGGCATCCTCACCTTGAAGATACCCGGCGGTGCTCCTGCGCACATGGAGCAACCACAAGATATACCCATCCCTATCCCGGCACCGCATTGACTAGAAGGTCCTTGGGATGCACCAGAGGCGTTCGATCTACCTATGCACTTCCGCATAGGCAACGCCCCAAGCCAATCAGCGCTTTGACTCTTGACTTTAGACTCTCGCTCTCCTGCTCCGTTCCTCGAGCGTAGATCTTGTCTCTCGTCCCCGCACATCATCCCCAGTCCAATCTGCCCCACTCCAATCTGAACCCAACGCATCCAATCGTCCCCTTTCCCCTCCATCGTCTCGTCGAAGCCTGTCATGTCAGTTTGCTTGTCATGCACGTTCCCCCTGCCTCACCTTTCTTGTCCATAGCTCTCTCGCAAACACCGCTCTCAGGCTGCCTGCATCGAAAATGTAACTATACCATATCGTATCCCGGAACTCCTACCCCAAGGTACCCCGATTCCCTAATAATCGTTACCCCCTCACGCACCATCCCTTATACCATAGTCTCCACACCCTGGCACGTTTCGGACCTTGCATACTTGTCGATCCCAGTAGTGTTAGTGATATATTCCCCTACGACTCACGTACAGTAGACTTAGGATAGTGGACGCGCGCGTTTTTTGTACATGGTTTCGAACGCCGAGCATCGGTTTGAACGCTGCGCGCGTAGGACCGAAATGACCGATGGTGCGAAAAGAAGGCGGAGCGCATAGATGCGAGATCGGTCTCTCCCCACGCCTGGCCGACTCGAGGCCCACTTGACGACGGCCTATTGTGAACGATGGGCTAGAACATGAGGATAAAAGCTGGGTGCACGGACACAGCGCCTTTCTACTCGGCCCTCTCTCTCGTCCATGTGGACTCTACTGCAGCCTTCGGTACTCCAAAGCTCCTCGGATTTTGAAGGAGCGAGCCTGAGGGTGGTTACCATTCTTTCTCGCTTGGTTGAAAAGGAAAACTGATACAAACGGTAAGAAGGATAGGCGGTGTCAAACCAAAAAAACCTCACCTGATGCATACGACAGCGGTCTGTCGCGGTCTGCGCAATTGCACACAACGACAGGAATCCCGGCGGTGTTCCGATACATCTAGGATGGCATCCTCGCACCAAGGTCCCGGGGTGGTGTAGCCCAGCACCCCAGACACATCGGGCGGGGTTGAAGAGCAGCAAGGAGGTCACGAATTCGCAGTCAGAGAACGATGCGAAATGACACTCGGATGGAGCCCTGCAGTGGCTGCGGCCCGGCGTGTACCCGGCAAAGAGCGGGGAATGATTGATCGACGCGGGAAGGTCGTGCCAGTGCCAAGGTCTTCGCCCGACGATGACTTCTCCACTCCCCCCGGAACACCGTTTACGCGGTTGAGGTGAGCACCATTCCACTCAACCCCGCTCACCGTTGGCCGTTTGGTACCACCGCCCATACCTGCTTTTTCTGTGTTCACGCGCGACATGGTAGCGAGTGTCGTGGAAACCGCACAGAACCCATCTCCGCACCTCTTGTGTCAAAGCTCTGCGCAATCAGCCAGACCTTTGCTGCAATGCGCAGGCTGTCTCTACGTACAGGCTGAAGGCTTGTCATGCTTGACTTGCCTCTGTCCTGACAGCCTATTCTAAGGCTAGGCCGTCACGCGAGCGAAAGCAATTAGATACTAGTCACATCCGTCGACTAGGCCACTCGGATCTCGTCCGCTTGATCATGACTGAAACCTAAGGACACACGCAGATGGCCCCCATTTGCAACTGCGATGGCTTGTTCGTGCGCGCTATGGGACCAGCTGACGCGCGCCCCTCCGGGTGACACTGGAATCAGGGGGATGCTGATAGGGTGACCGCAATACATCCTTAACGTCGCTTGCATGTCTGCTGGCCCGCACACCACAGAGCCCTGTGTGCCCCATCTCCATACATGGCCACCCGCGCTCGAGGCACATGAGAACCGTCCGTTTCGCCCGTCCCCTCCTTCGATGCCCTCTCCACAAGCGCTCGCTGCTTTTATACGCAGACGCCTCCCTCCACCTCCTCCATCGCACTCTCCGTTCCCGCAATGTCCTTCCTTGAGGCCCTCCTCACCCTCGACTTCCCCACTTGGGCCGTCGTAGGCCTCGGGGCCATCGTCCTCTTCCACCTCGTACCCTATCTCGTCGACTCCCACCACATCCGCGGCTATCCCGGCCCTCTTCTCGCCAAGTTTTCCGACGTCTGGCTGGGGTACATCGCAGCCCATGGGCATCGCTCCGAACAGGTCCATAAGCTGCACGAGCAATACGGTTAGTCATCCCCTCAATACGTTCCGTTCATGCTCCGCCCGGCGTCGCGGGATACCTGCGACCCAGGAAAAGGGCGCACCCACGAGAACTAGCCTTGGGGCGCATCTGAGTGTATTCCTCCACGACTCCCGCCGGTCTCCTGGAACCGACTTGGGCACGTCTTGGAAATTGCACGCGTGGACAAGGTTCGCAGGCTGACGCATATACGCACCCATACAGGCACCTTCGTGCGCATCGCACCGAACCATCTCTCCATTTCCGACCCCGAAGCGCTGCAGATCGTCTATGGGCACGGCACCGGCACCCTCAAGTCGACCTTCTACGACGCGTTCGTGTCCATCCAACGCGGGCTGTTCAACACCCGCTCTCGCGTCCAGCACGCGCGCAAGCGCAAGATCGTCTCCAACATCTTCGCGCAGAAAAACGTCCTCGAATTCGAGCCACACGTCCGCGAGCACCTCGGCACGCTTTTCCGGCAGTGGGACAAGCTCTGCGAGGGCGGCGTAAAGGGCCTCTCGGGCGCGGAGGGCGAAGGCGGCTGGCGCGGCAGCGAGGGCAGGGTGTGGTACGACTGCCTGCCGTGGTACAACTATCTCGCATTTGACATCATCGGTAAGCACTCCCTCTTCTTTTCTCCTCCCTTCCCCCGACCCCACTTTCGCAGTCGCAATCACCGGCGACATGCGGATCACCGAACGCCACCACTTCACTTGCACTCTCGCCATAGCGTTGATAGTTTTAATTTCACTGACACGACGCGACCGCAGGCGACCTCGCGTTCGGGGCACCCTTCGGCATGCTCGTCGCGTGCAAGGACTCCGCACCCGTCGCGGTCTCGCATGAGGCGGCGATGGCGTCCTACGGCTCCTCCACGTCCTCCAAGGAGATCCAGATCGAGCACTTCCCCGCCGTGAAGGTGCTCAACGACCGCGGCGACTACTCCGCGTCCATGGGCGTGCTCCCCCCGCACTGGCGCCCGCTCGCGAAACGCATCCCCTGGTTCGCAAAGGGCAACCAGGCCGTGCAGCGCCTTGCAGGACTCGCCGTCGCGGCCGTCGCGCAGCGTCTGGGCAGCCCGTCCGACCGCGTCGACCTCCTCGCGAAGCTCCAGGAGGGGCGCGACGATAACGGAAACCCGATGGGCAGGGAGGAGCTCACGGCTGAGGCGCTCACGCAGCTGATCGCGGGGAGTGACACGACTTCCAAGTGAGTCTTTCGATTTCGCCGGGCGAGGGCTGAGCCCACCCCCCCCCCCAAGATCTGCCCGCGCTGTGGATCCGCTCACGTATCTGCACTGGCGCGGGGGCGGACGTGGTTTCCCTGCCCGGTTCCAATCCCTATCTTCTATCTGACGCTGACGCTCTGTGTTCCCTCGCCCCGTTCTCCACAGCTCCTCCTGCGCAATCACATACTGGCTCGCGCGCAACCAGGCCGCGCAGCGCAAGCTCCAAGCGGAGCTTGACGCGGCGCTGGGCTCCGACGACGACCCGATCGCCGCATTCGAGCAGGTCAAGCGTCTCCCGTACCTCGAGGCCGTCATCAACGAGGCGCTCCGCATCCATGCGCCGTCGGGCATCGGCCTGCCCCGGCTCGTGCCAGAAGGCGGCCTGACGGTGTGCGGACGGTTCTTCCCCGAGGGCACGGTGCTGAGCGTGCCGACGTACACGATCCACCGCGACAGGGAGGTCTGGGGCGAGGACGTGGACGCATACCGCCCGGAGCGCTGGTTCGAAGGGGACAAGAACCTCATGCAGAAGACGTTCAACCCGTTCTCGTTTGGGCCCAGGTGCGTCTGCCCTCCTGTTCTTGTTCTCACGGCGAGACGAAGATAGGAGCATGTGGGCTGACAAACAGGTACGATTTGTGCTATCATTGTGCAGGAGCTGCGTGGGGAGAAACCTGGCAAACTTGGAGCTGCTCGTCATTGTCGCGTCCATCTTCCGCCGGTACGAGTTCGTGCTCGAGGACCCCATCGCCGAGGTACGTTTTTTCTTTCGAGGCGAGCATGTGGGGATGTGGAGAGAGTTGTGCTGATTTCGGAGTTGCAGCTTGACACGAGGGAAGGCTTCTTGCGCAAGCCGGTTGACTGCAAGGTTGGCATGAAGCGCAGGCAGGTGTAAGCTTTTGGCTCCGAAGTTATGTAAAAAAGGTTAACGCTGTGGATAACGGGATGTTGGATGGATGGACTTGCACGAGATGGCGTATATATTTCTATTGGATAGGATACAGTATACAATCTTCTACGCAGTGGCAACGACATGCTACAGAGGAACAGGGAGGTACGAAAACAAAAACATTGCTTGTGAATCTCGTCGCGGACGTGGTGGCTGGCCGGCCTGCTTTGCGTTCCGGTCTGAAGGAGGCGGGATTCATTTTCCTGTCATGATTTCGGAGCGACAAAGCGGACAGCTCGATGAATGGCTCGTGTTAAACCACTGCAGAAATTTTGTCAGCCTAGGCACATCGCCGCACTCATTTGAAGGCGCCACGGACCTTGTAAAGACATGCGGCATGGAAACGGTTTTTGCAGGTCTTGCAGGGCTTGCGCGGTAAGCTCCCATCAGAGGCATTGACGATGCTGGACAAAAAAACATTAGCCCCTAAAATCCACTCCATCCGTAAGCAGGCGCTGAGCCGTTGCACGTACGAGTAGCAAATTGCGCACTCGGCGATCCCTTCGAAGTGCGACGTGACGTTCTTGAGGAAGAAGCTCAGCCCGTCCACGATGCTCCCGCTCTGCGAACGTCAATATAAATCAGTCAGCAGGCTCGACAAACGATTCTCTCATCCGCCAGAGCCAAAACTTACCCTGAACGTCAGGATTTGGCGCACGCCCAGCACCCACGCTCTCCACCGGTCTTCCGTGACCCCGACGAGCCGAGAGTCCCGGATGTCGATTGTGTGCAGTGGCCAGTCCACGGGGAGCTTGATCGTCAGCTCGAGCTTCAATTCGTCGACAGCGTACGCGGCCGTGACCTCGTTAACGGCGTTGGCCACCTTGATCGTAACGTTTTCGTTTTCACCACCGAGCTCCTGCACTGCATCCGGGTCCTTGACACGCTCAAGCTCGGTGCGGATGATCGCGGGGGAGAAATGGCGGGAAGTGTAGGCGGTGACGGTGGCGTGCAGCTGGCGGTCGCGGCAGTCGCCGAGCCAAACCCGGACGAGCGAAGGCACTATGAGCAGCGCGCGATAGTATAGGTGGGCGGTTAGCAGACGCAACGATAGCGGCGTGTCTGAGTTGTAGACTAGGTTACGGTGCAAAGGAGTTTAGTAAGAGGGTTTACAAGGCACAGCGCGGTGAATGGTGACAGAACTCACGTTCGAGATAGAACTCGTCCACGTCCCATAGTTCGAGTTTGAACGCTTTTGGCATCCCCCCGTATAGTTCGAGCAGGCTGAACACGGCCGGCAGAAGTTTGGAGCCGATAAGGTCGAGGTCTTTGAGCTGATCGATATAGCCCGACTTCACTTTCAGGGACTGGAAGAAGTATGGTTAGCAAAAAAAACAATGCATCGGCTATTATGGAACTGACGGCGCCAGTGAACAAATCGAAGGTCACCATCCAAGCAAGTATGTAGCCGAACCAATCCTGCGGGACGACGGTGAGTATCATCTCAGGGGCAGCCAAGAGAACCAGTGTACCTCTACATACTCCTCCCCTTCCTCCTGGTTCAAGGTGCGTTGCAAAATATCCAATAGTTCAGCCGGGAGTTCTGATTTGACATTGTCTTCGGTATCAACGGCGGCCTCGACGACCAGCTCTTCAGTGTACTTCTTTGCCGCCTCTTGCAAAAGCTGGTACGCCATCCGCTGGACGTCCACGGAGCCGTCGGTGACCAAGTGGCACATTTTTGGGAGCGTCTCACGGGTAAGAAGGGACGTAGGAAGGTCTTGGACGATCTGCAGTGCAAGTTCGCGGCAATGGGACAGCGGGGTAGAAACCTTGGTATCATCTGAGAGTCTGTTAGCACCCGTTAAAACACGCGCGTCGCAGCACATACTGAGCTTGAGTGAAATGATGTCCCGGATGAGAGTAAGGTTGGCAGACCGCCTCTCATCCCACACCGCCTTGAGGGTCTTGCTTGATGAAGCGAAATCCTCAATCACTAGGAACAACTGCAATGTCCTGCTCAGCGAAACATAGGTAGAGGGGTCTTCCAGAGTAGAGTTCTGAAGGACAGTTAGCTGTTGCCATCACCAAATAGCACGGATATCCCTGTCTTCACCTCGAGGTTGTTTTCCACTACATCGAAAACAAGATCCCAGTGCCCTCCAGGGATGTTCGACAAGAGCGGCACCAGACTCGCGAAGACCAGCGTCATCTCGCTTTGCACGTCCTCCTCCAAATCCTCGTCCGAGGTGATCCACTGCTGGCACGCCTTGATGAGGTTCACCGCGCGCTGCTGCGGGAGGAATACGACGTCGCTCTCCGGATCCGGCGCGGACGCCGCGAGGTTTCGTAGAAGCCACAAACCCTCCGTATTCGCCTTTGACGCGGGGATTCCGAGCGTGCCCGCTGCAAGTTCGTTTCTGAAGCGCTCGAGGCGAGCAGGTTCTGGGGCGTAGTGGGTGACGGAGAAGATGATCGCGAAGGAGGTGTGGGGTGCTGTACGACACGCATTAGCGGGAGAGATACAGGAAAGTAAGGAGCGCATATATTAAGGTATTACTTGCCTAGCTTCTCGAGTTTCTGGGCGACCAGCATCCACTGCTCGGCATCTGCCTTCGTCGCGGTGCTGAGCGCGTGCCGTAGGATCATGTGCAGGATGCGCGACTCGCGAATAGAGTCATGGCGCCTGACGCGGTTAACCAACTCGATGACAAGTTGCCCGACGCCGTTCAGGCTGGTTGCCGCGGCATGGCCCGCAAGCACATTCGTGACGGCGGTGTGCCACTGCTCATCTGCAGTGGAAGAAAGGAGATACGCGGTGACCTGCTGCACCCTCTCCAGAATGCCCTGCAGAGTGGCACGGCTGACGGTATTGGAGAACACAGGGCTTTCCACGGCAGATAGGTGTCTTGACTCCTCCGCATACAAAGCAAGGGCGAGTAAATGGTGAAGTACCCAAGGATTCTCCTTCGCGGTCTGCCGGTCGTCCACAGCGTGCAACAGGAGGCCGTGCACGATGCGCGCGTACTTTGCGAGACCTTGCGTATCAAACCCCTCTTTCTGGAACTTGAGCGAGCGGTATTGCACCCTTGGCGGTACGAGAGGGTCCACAACTGCCAAGCTTGCGTCGAGAGGTGTCGAGGGTAGCATATCGAGCATGCTGTCGAGCTCGGCACGTGATGGGAAAATGTCGGCCAGGACGTCCATCTCTGCATTGGAAGAAAACGCAGATATAGTCGCCAACAGTTGCTCGGGCCTAGAAGGACTTCAGATCAGCATGCGCAAAGTGAAATCTTAGCAAATATACACACGTAGGTTGGCTGGAGATGTCGAAGAGCAGCTCACGGAAGAGGTCCTTGATGACCGACCACGTCGTGCCCTTGGCCCCCTCAGGTGCGTTTGCCAGCCACTTATCCCACAAAGCTCTCGCAACGGTCTGTTGCTTAGCGTCCACTGAGCGAACTTGCGGCAGCAGGAAAGCGAATAAGAATATGCACGGGATCAGCGAGGATGCGAAGCCCTCGATCAAGGCTGAAGATGGGTCCTGTTCGATGACGCCATGTAGCAGGTCCAGAGTGGGAGTGAACGTATCCACGAACGTCTTATCGTCGCGTAAGACGCCCTTCAAGGTCAAGACAAACCCGTCCGCAACAGTAATGAGAAGCTTCTCGCGGGAGCTGCGGGACAGGAAGTGCTCTTCATAGCAATCCCATCAGGATTAATGAGAAAAGGCAGAGGCAGCCAAAATACAACATACCGTATGACACGAAAATCCTGCGGATCAACGATACACGAGATGGGCTTGACGAAGCGTAGAGAGCTTCAGTCAATAAGCTGCCCATGGCTTGTTCAAGCTCCTCCCCTTGTGGCTGGAGGTAGGATGACAGCTGTTTGCTCTCTGCAGCGTCAAGGAGAGACGGGAACATCGCGTTGAATTCCTCAGGGTTCCGCCCTACGGTTTCGAGTACGCGGTGCCATACGGACGAGGCGGCCGCCTGGTCGTTGCGGAACTTGAGGTACAGCAGCAAGAGTGAGGGCATCGTCGCAAGAAGACGGTTCGTCTGGGACTGGACCAAGTCGTCCACGGTCTGAAACACACCCATCAGTCAACCTCGTCAGATCTATCGAATAATATAAAATGCGCGGACATTCGCCAGGCCCTCGTCGCTGAATACCAGCTTGTCGAACTTGTCGAGGATCCCGACGAGGGAAGACACGCGAGCGGTCTCCACTTCCTCGGCCTGTAGCAAAGCCGCGCATTGGTCCAGCGTCGTCCTCACTACTGAGAGCAGGAGATCGTGAGCAGCATCTCCTGGGACACTCCCTTTCTCGAGAGAGACGGAGAACTGCTGCAGGAGCTCAGGTACCAAGGCCAGCGCTGAGACAACCTCCGTTGTGGAGGAAAGGGCGCTCTGGATGGAGGACGAAATGACTCCCCAAGCCGCGCTGAACAGGTCTAAGAATCAGATAGAGAGATGGCTCATGAGCAACCACTTCATGTTCAGCGAGAGACTCCTCGTACCTGGACGAAGCTTATGCAGATCTGTGAACGTCTTTGCGAGCTTCGCGCCTGCAGCCTTGGCCTCAACCTTCAGTCGCCCGGAAGACAACTCCTCCCAAACACGTTTTGTCTGGTCCTGGATGAGCGCCTTTGCGTCGGCGTCTGCATTTGACTGTGCTTCTGCTGCCTTGCCCTTGATAAGAGATACTGCTTCATCTTCTGGTGAGGTGAATATTCGTCGGGAGACAAACACGAGCGACTCCAGGGCGGACGCCAGGAACGCGGTGGATGCGGCTACACGGTCGAGGGAGTTGAGTACACGTGCGTCGACGGCTGCCCAAAAGGACGTGAACAGCTCCTCGAGCGGATGCTCTGAGGAAGCTGCGATAACCTATACACTTTATCAGAGGTCTGAAAATGGCGGCTCTGCGTGAGAGTGCTTACAGACGAAGGAATCGTAGACAGGATGATGAGAACAGTGGGATATCCTTGCAGTGGAGACCCGGAGCAACCTGTCGCAAGGAACTGTAGGAACTCCGTATATGCTTGCGATGGGCTCAGAGGAGAGGGTTTTGGGGGAGGCTTCGGCATCTCCTCATCATCAGAGTCCGACTCATCCTCGTCCTCCCTTCCGGCTTCCGCTTCTAGCGTCCATGCGTTTGAATGATCTGCGTCCATTCTGAGTCAGATGCAATCCAGTGTTAGGATAACTGGGAACACCTGGACCGTACCCTTCAGGAATATGAGGAGCGGTTGCCACATCACGCCCTTGACATTTGAATCGATTTC
The DNA here is from genome assembly GCA_022814645.1 of Ganoderma meredithae. NCBI lineage: Eukaryota > Fungi > Basidiomycota > Agaricomycetes > Polyporales > Polyporaceae > Ganoderma > Ganoderma meredithae. The sequence continues at coordinate 2,900 of JAKLMY010000024.1, read as the reverse complement.
TACCCAGGCAGATCGCAATATAGCACCGCTCAGAACGGGAACAAGAGGGTCAAGATGCTCTGCGAAAACCCGTGAGTTGGCATACACTATATACGCTCCCTTCCGTCGCACTTACCCTTGCATTTCTGGACTAATGTCAGAAGCAGAGACCATGCAGAGCGTCTCACCACAGGCTGTTCAAATCCGAAACACTCTGTCTCAACAAATGGAGGTGTCTTCCCGCAGTAAAGTGAAGACCACAGCGCCGGGTTCGCCAGCGGCCCGAGGAACACATCCTCCACGCCCTCCTTCTCCTTCTTTTCATCATCATCCGCTGTCGCTATTGCCTTCTCTTCCACCCTGTTCGGTGTAGCGTACTTTGCATCTAAAAGGTGATGTGCGGGCAGAAAGAGAGAGGGGGGGGGAACGACTGCATTGAATACATATACATGCGTTCCGCAAGAGACGTAGGACACCCACTCAGGACCCACTCGGTCGCACCGAATGCACCGACGCGCAACCGCGCCTTCCGGTCCTGCTCGTTCTCCTCGTCCTCGTCTGCCTTCGCGCGCGGACTCGCTGACTCTGTATCGCGTCGTACTGGCGTCCCGCGACCGCTGCCCTTCTTGCCTGGGGTGTGAATGGAGATGACTGGCTGTGGGGGGTAGATGGAGAGAAAGACTCCGGCAGGGTCAAGAAGGGTCCGCTGGGCGAACTCCCAGAGGCGCGGAAGGAGAGCGGCGTCCAGGAGAAGCTTGTCGGGGGAGGACTCGGAGGTGGAGACGTACCGGTGCCAGGAGTCGCGAGCAAAGGAGGAGACTTGACGGTCAGCATCGTGTGCGACGAGGCACCACGAGCCAAGGACAGATTCTGTCTGGTCAGACGAGAGGACCCCGCGGATCTGGAAGAAGATCTGGGTGCGGAGGTTGGGGATCTGGAGGAAGGAAGAGTGGAGGCCAATGGCCTGCAGTCGTATTCGTCTTGAGGGGTGGATGAACAGAGCAGGGAGATGGTGTATCTAACCGGAAGCGTAAGAATGAGTATTTGGTAGAAGAGGAGGGGACGCACCCAGACAGGGACGATCTCCTGCAAAGTGTAAAGGAGGTACTCCCCCTCTTCGCCTTTCTTTGCGCGCTCGAGCCAAGCAGTCTGTAAGTCCTCAAGGGCGCGGCGTTTGGTAATAGCGTCCTTCTTCCCGAGTAACCGGAGCACGACGACCAGTTCAGCAGGGAGCTTCTGAGCAAGGCCAAGAGTATCAAGAGGATCGGGGAGTACTGGAGCAGGCTTGACTGGAGGAATGTAGACCTTTTTGCGCGGCTCTTTCTTGCTCTTCTTATCCTTGCCCTTGGGCTTCTTCTCCTTGAGCACCGGTGGTTCCTCTACGATGCCCTGGGCGGCAGCAGCCCTGCGCGCATGCTTTTTGCGGGTACCAGACGAGGCGGAAGACTTGCTCTTTGGTGGCATTGTGTCAAGGTATGAGAGCGAGGAAAGGAAAGAAATTAGATGAGATACATGAAGGATGGTGCTTGGTTACGTATGCCGTCGTCGTCGTCGATTGAGTCTTTGTGAGTCTGGTACACCGAATCCGGCACCGCCGGAAGGGGAAGCCATGACGCAAGCGGAGATCCGATCGTCTCTCCTCTCGCCCGCAAGAGTTGAACTTCAAGGAACTGCAGTACCACCCCAACGCAGCTCTCGTCAATCCTCCCCGTTTATCCGTCATTAAATTCGTTTGTAATGTCCAAATGTGAGCAAATAATACCTCCGGGTCGCTTTGTTTTTACTCATCTTGCGCTTCGCTAGCCCAGTCGCAATATGCAGCTGCCTCGGCACTTCCATTGATCAAGTCCCCCAGTCTGCGACTCCCTCGACCTGTCCGTCTTAAACATCACTAGACAGTTCTAAAGGGTGCTGACGGAGGTCCTGAAGGTGCAATTCCCGCCAGACATTCATCCTCTACCAGATAGCGTGACCGCATATGTGAGCTCGCAGTCAGTTGGTTGAATTTTGGACTGAAACACTGCACAGTTCGTATACCCGTTCACCCTTGAACCGCACGTCTTGACGGTGGAGGCCTCTCGAAGATCTACCCTTGCTGCGCACGCTGCTCGCCGCGAGGCTCACCTCAAGGCACGAGCTGAGGAGAACGAGCGACGAAAACGTGAAGCTCTCCGAAGGATCGCCCCAGGGTTCGAGCCCATGTCCACACCGCTCGTCCCCACTAAGCGATTCTCGGGTGTTCCGATAACCCCCGCATCTCCTCTCGCAGATGGTGCGAACCATAGACGGACCAAGTCTGTTATGGAGGAGCTGGTGGATCATTTGGAGGCACTGGACTCGAAGTAGCACCTTTTCAAACGAAGATTTCTGTCGTTCGTCATTCTCGCATCTTCGTCATTCATGCGTCGTCTCCTTTCTCTGCGGGACACGAGCATTCAGAATGTTCAGAGCCCAGACAGTTTCTGTGCCTTTCTGGGCTCAATTTACCGCCCATTTTATATCGCCATTCGCGCACAGCCGCAGAGTCAGAAGGTGCAATTGTCCTGGCCTTTGTACACCCCAGATGGGAACGCCTGCTGCACTGTTGTAGAATGGGCTGTACATTTAGTAATGATATCTAAAGATGTGTGGAGACAAGAGGAGCAGGTGTCCTGCTCGACAGATACAGTGTCTGTACGATCTCCTCAAGTACTTAGACGACATCGGCGTCGCATTCGTCTTCCCACCTTCTTCCCCACCTTCATGTTACCAGCTGCCGCCAGCCACCCCTGCCTGCTTCAACTAACACGACCACAGTCAAAGGGTATTGAATGCATAAAGCAATGTCAGCTCAAGACAAGATAGCGCGAAAGCCATTCAACCCAGACCGCAGATGTCATGTATGTTCCTCTCTTCCGCGTTCTCGTTCCCCACACCCTGTC